>CM035788.1:10927587-10932587 GCA_020466265.1 Siphamia tubifer
AACAACAACAACCAAACAAACAATTAATTAAATAAATAAAAATATAAGTGATTCTGTTTTTTTTTTTGTTTTTTTTTACAATTATCCTTCAATTTATCTCCATTAATCTCCCTCTCATAGCACAGCTGCAGCCTGCTGGTGTTGAGCTTCTGTGTACAAAAGTAACACCCCCTTTGCAATCAGCTCCTCATCAACAGTAATTACACATTAGCTATTTGCACTATATTTAGAGATCCGCCATTTCATAAACCCCTAACGGTAACCAACAGCAGGCAAGCAACTTTCTCATGCATGTTTACAGTATAAATTATTAAAGCTTTATTGGCTTGCTTCAGTGATTTACTTTCTCCTTGCTTGAAGTTGTGATGGCAGGTCACTTTTAGTTTTATTTACTGAAATCACTCTAATAAAATAAGTGAAATTACTTCTGTTTTATTGCAAACTTTAGCATAAATAAGTCATTTCAGGTTGTTGACAAGAGAAGATGATATAAAACCCTTGTATGTAAAGGCAATATAGTTGTGGTCGGCACTAGATCATATACGGAATCGGGACAGAAGTAACAGAAGCAATTTTTTTTTTTAGTGCAATTTTGCATGTTTTTTTTTTTTTTCTACACCATATTTACATGCATTGTGTTCCATGTCTTGATTGGCTAAAGGACTGTAGACCATTGTCAATCAGTGTCCTCTGTTCCGTGTCTCCTGTACAGTACCGAACAAGTCCAGCTTTGATAAATTTCCACGCATATTTGATAAGTAGCAGTGTGACTCTAAAATGATGTGCATTTGACAGTTTCTTCTTCAGACAAAACCCACAAGGTCAATGAAAAAGTTCTGCAGTGACAAAAGTACCTGTGGTCAAAGGCACCTAAAAGGTAGAGGAAGATGCTAATGCTAACGCTAATGTTTGGGCCTGAAAACAGGTTTTGATATTTGGTTTCATTCTATAATACTGTACTTTTTTAAAATATCTATGACAGTTTGAACTTTGGGAGTGTTTAAACAAGAGAGAAATGTGAGAAAATGTTAATGCTGGTCTGAAAAAAGTGTATAAAGGGTGTGGTGAGGAGTTTAACTGCCTTAAAACAAAGAATAAAGTGTGTGATGAGGGGTTTTATAGCCATAAAGCATCAAATAAAGTATGTGGTGAAGGGTTTTGCAGGCTTAAAACATATAGAATAAAGTGTATAAAGTGTGTGAAAAAGAAAAAAAAAGAACAGTTTACCTACAAAAAAGGATTCAATCCCTCACTAACTTTACATCTTTTAAACACAGTGGATGCTTGTTTTAGGTGTATTTTGTTTAAACAAAGTCAGCCTTTTTAATTGTAAAGTACAAACAGAAAAAAATGCATTAGTGTTAATTAATTTATTGAGGGACACTGTATTACAAAATAGGAATATTAGTGTGCTTATTGTTTGTTGTTCATTTATTTCGAATATGCAACAACTTAAATGATTGCACTCAACTAATATAAAAACAGATACATAAAAAACAAAAAACACATAACAAAACATGACTTTGCATATTCAAAAAGGAGTGGGAAAAAGGAAAACTTGTTTAATCCCACCCCTTCTCCTAAAAATAAATAAATATATATATATATATATATATATATATATATATATATATATATATATATATATATATATATATATATATATATATATATATATATATATATCTCAAGTCCTTTGGATCAATTCAGTTCACTTTTCACATGCACAAACACAATTGTACAAACCGAATTTTATATACCATGAAAATAAAATATGAACATAACAACATCACAATATTAAGGTTTATCTATACAATAATACTAAAATCTAGATTATCGAATAATATACACCCATAATTGCATTTTAATATAAATATCTAATGTATATCATATTACATTATTATCAGTATACATATACATATACATATACACACATGTACGCATAGCGATACATACACCTACATAAACAGACACATACTCACAATAATAATAATAATAATAATATTAATAATAATGATAATAATAAAATTAATTGAGCCATTTGTCAATATTTAGATTTAAGAGTAGGTTATCTGACAATATATATTTATAGAACATCACAATATTAAGGTTTTATATAAAACAACATTATAATATTCATAATATTAGGACATTATTAACCTAATAATCCATGAAAAGTATCTGTTAGAATCAATCACAGTTCACAGTTAGAGATAACAGTTTTTGTCTTTTTTTTTTGTTAGATTCCAGATGGAGACTGTTGTGTGATGATAGCTGGACGCCTGTGGAGTTGCCTCGGAAGCACATCCTTCTGTTTGCAACCACACGTAGTGGCTCGTCCTTCACTGGGCAGCTTCTCAACCAGCACCCAGGGGTCTTCTATGTGTTTGAACCTCTCTACCACGTCCAGCAGGCCTTCACTAACTCCACCAGCAGGCTGCGGCGCACCTTAGACCGAAGAGCACTTCTGGGAGCGTACAGAGATCTCCTTCTCAATCTGTACACGTGTGACCTTCACTTCATGGAGAATTACATACATCCAGAGCCCCAGGACCACATTACGAGCTCATTGTTTCGCAGAAGCTCCAGCCATGCTCTGTGCTCCCCCCCTGTTTGCGTGGAGGGGTCGGATGCAGCCACGTCTGATCCGCCTGATGAAATGTGGTGTCCAAAAAAGTGTGGGGCTTTGAACTTCACTTTAGCTTCCATTTCGTGTCTGTCAAAAGCACACATGGCCATAAAGACCGTGCGGGTCCCTGAGGTGGGGGACCTACGAATACTGACTGAAGATCCACGTCTGGACCTGAAAATCATCCACCTGGTGAGGGACCCCAGAGCTATCTTAGCCTCACGCATGGTAGCGTTTTCAGATCAGTTTCGGGCGTGGAAAATATGGAACGCAACAGGACGGCAGCCGCGATACGTGGACCTGTCGCAGATCACCAGTACCTGTAAAGACATGGTGGCCTCTGCTGAAACGGGCCTACAAAGACCAGCGTGGCTACGGGGACGCTACCTACTGGTTCGATACGAGGACCTGGCATTCAAGCCAAAGGACAAAGCCACTGAGATCTACAAGTTTGTGGGGTTGGAGATGGAGGATCGAGTCAGGATGTGGATTGCAAAGAACACCAACAGCAATGCGTCGTCTCCGTCTGAGTGGAATTACAGATACTCCACCACCAGAGACTCCAGAGCGACAGCGGAGAGCTGGCGGCTCCATCTTAGTTTCGACATAGTCAGGACTGTGCAGGATTTGTGTAATGACACTCTGGCTCTGCTGGGATACAGACAGGTTCAGTCTGTAGCCCAACTCAGAAACATGTCCCACAGTTTAGTGGAACACAGGACCTTTCAACCACCAGTACAGTAGATTTGATACAAACATAAGTATGTGTGTATTTATTTATTTAACCCATGAAGACCCAGTGCTACTTTCTTCTATTTAACCTCACTTTTTATCATCATTCATCATAATATTATCCCCTATACTTTGCATTTTTCACTGAAAATTATGTATTTGCCTGTATGTAATTTCCTATATTTATATCCCAGGAATATTATGCTTTTGGTTTGACCACCGCCGGATGTCCTCCATGTTAATGCCATAACTTGACAAATATTCTGTTTAGAAATTCCATGTTTTCCATATCAATGAATATCATAGTGAGGAAGAACTTATTTGATTTTGGACAATTTCACTTTTGTACATTGCCCACAAGAGGGTGTTCAAAGGTTTAAAATCACTAAACACTCATTTGTTCACATCTCTGGAACCATTTGACTTCAAATCAAGGGCAAATCAAAAGTCATGTCTGGTTATTTAGATATACCTTCTGCTGTTGCCTCAGACAATGTAAGCCTTGTTAATTTAGATGTTGCTTGTGACCCTAGTGAGGGTAAAGCAGGTGAGAAGATGAATGGATGAAAATGTTCATTAAAAACATATATCAAAAATAGAGAAAACTGAAGAAACATTGACTTTTTCAGTAAAATACATCATTAACTGAACATAAACTCAGTGTTTCCATCAACTTTCATTGATCCAATTCCATGGGTTTTACTGGTGAGTCAATGTTGTAGAAGATGACAGCATTTCCATGTTAACTACAGAGCCTGTGAACGTCCAGATGGTTCATATCTGATGACCATGAAAAGATGAAAAACTATATTTTGCACCAATTAGTGGACCAACAGGTATTAAACATTTTAAATCAGTCGATGCTTTTAGGCACCAGTGGGTGTTTGGGTCTTTATGGGTTAATGTAGACTTGCTCTTTCTGTCACAATGTTATTTCAATGAATGTAATTTATTTATTTTCTGATAAGCCTTGAATGTTGGATCATGTGACAAGTGGTTTGATACAACTGGTATTTTCACTTTTTATGGTTTTATTAAAAATGTCAAAGTGCCGAATCCAATGCTGCAAGTGGCGTTGATCTAAAATAAAAGGTGCATTGCTTCTAATTACTGAAGGCTCATTTTCATTTCAAGGCAAAGTACTCACAGACCTGTGATTTATTTTATTAGCCTACTCTCTACAGTTGCTGTCTTTGTCTGGGTTTACTCATTTTATTTAAAAGAGGAACTGTTCAACCAAGTTAAATTTCACTTTCATACAAGATGTAAGGTTTAAAATGTTCAGGAAGTGAGGAGGAAAGTGGAGCTTTCCTTCAAAGTGTCTCTAATTTGTTTTTGATAAGGAATAAAAATGTCACTAACGTTTTTTCATTGTAAATGCATAAATATTGAGAATATTGATTTATTGTTGAACTGTGTAGAAATGCGTCTGCATGTGTTTTGGCATTTTTGTCAGTTTGACGGTGCCATTTATATTTTTACAAATTTTTGTTATTACATAAATTATTCATATTTTGGAAATTCACATCCAGAACAGTACAGAAATCTTTTTGAAACCATATTTGTTTGATGTGTTCTTTATTTCTTAAATCCTAGGAGGAAAAGGCGATAAGTACACGAGTTTTAGTGCTGAGAATGG
>CM035788.1:10935087-10995087 GCA_020466265.1 Siphamia tubifer
TGTGTGCAGCTAAATGGACCTGGAAAAGAATGAAACCCTGTTCCCAACAAATACAGCTGCACCTGCTGTGAACATAGAAACTTCCCTGCTCTTCTGTCTCACAGTGTGAACCAATCTCCAGCATGGTTTTTATAAGCACCCTCTTGACCTTCTAGCTCCACTGTTTGTGTTGGTGTCAGTTGAATCACCTCTATCACGTAAATCCCTTCCTGTTCTGCCCCTGACTGTAATCACCAGTCCTAACCATTCCCTGGATATAATGAGACCAGGGAGTGGAGGAGGCGATGAGGCATCCTTGGAGTCGCCTCCTCCAGCTGCAGGTGTGTCATCCACTATGGTCGATTGTTTATGGTCCTTATCAGACCAACCAGCCAGAAAGTCAACACATTATGAGGTTTCTCACTGTCACGCCGACACATAATCACATGCCCTGATCAAATGCATTGTCGTTTTGTGTTCATGCATACATGCAAGTACGTTCACATCAACACACCTTTATTTTCACAGACATACAGCATAAATATGGCACTTAAAGCCTTGACAATGATGATACTTAGCAGCGGTGAAGCAGAGAGCAATTTCTGCCCTTCTATGAGGGCCACAAATTACCCCCTTATAGGAAAGCATTGATTTGAAAAAAGGTCAGAGGCGAGTTAGAGCAGAACACTCAGTATATTGACAATCCGGTTAAAATTACTGACGAAAAGTGCTGCTGTTGACAGCGGGAAAAAAAAAAAAAGAGTCACCAGGAGATAGACCTTCACTTCCATACATCACCACTTATGAAGTCTTTTCACTGCGTACAATACATATAATTTCTCAACCTTTAAGAGCTTAAAGCCACTGGAGATTGTTCATAATATCTGACAGATTCAGATTTTTTTTTTTTTTTTTTTTAATGAAGAGAAAGTGTATCAAGATGAGGGGGTTTTATGGAGATTATATTTTCCTCCATTGACATGATCGTTCATATCCCAGCAGCACCGGCACAAATGGTTAGCATTTTTCATGCTCCTTTACTGGAAGCCAAAGACGTCATTTATGGAGCAGTTAAGGAGCATTTAAGACAGAATGAAACCACTTTGAGCCACAGTATCTTTATTACAGAAGCCGCACGGGCCCTGAGCAGACATCAGCCTATGTCACACCCATCAGTCACATACTGTTATTTCCACGCATACACACAGCGCCGACGCACACAAATACACAAACACACAAACCAGGCCTCCATATGCACTCGCTCATGGTTGGTCATCCACGTACGTCCTCGTCTCTCAATGCTCTGCTTTCTCTTTTAGACCATGACTGTGATATCTTTTGTAGTAGAAGCTGCATTTTTATGACTTCCAGTGTGAGTTCACTTGCAGATTATTTATTGTGTTTTCCACTGATCCAAATAAGGAGGCTTTCATAGCTGACATCAAAAGGCCAGCTGGCGGAGATGCATTTTCAGAAGAGCTCCTCAAGGTAAATGCAAGCGGGCCCCTGTCAAACTCAGCACCGTCAGCAGTATCACACACTGCAGTTAAAGAAGACACCACTGAATCTAAACAAGTAATGTAGGCTATGTTGGAGAATATATTAACCCCCCCCCCAAAAGCAACAACCTTTTTAGAGTACCTGTGTGCATGTATTATTGGGGTTGGACTTTTTTTCTTAAATGTCAGCATCATTTAAATCAAGAGTTTAGTTCTTTACTATAATCAAACCCTCAATTAATTCTGCCCTTTATTATTATTAAGGGAACACGGCAAATGGTACATTGCTGTACTGCACTGCAAAGGGTAATTAGAAATAACATTTTTTGAGCGCATCGGATGTAACGCTGATGAAACACAGGGGCTTTTAGTTTGAGGTTTTTTTTCATAATGAACAACAAAGTAGTCACATGAGCTCTGAAGTTAAGACAACTAAGCCAGAGAAAAGGGAATAGTGCAACATCAAACATGAGGAAATGGATAAGAAGTAAAGCAGACAGTGTTAGACGATAACTTCATTATTAATGTATTTCACTACAGACATAGAATTAACTTCAAAGTCAATTGTAACATATTTCATAAGATTAAGTGAATCATCTTTCATTATTATTGCATCATATTTATTATTATGAATATACACTTTATGGACATGAACAATGGGACATATTAGACAAGTTTAAGGACTTCCTGCTGATATAGCAAATGGACTAAGATTATATAGCGCATTTTATCCAAAGCACTTCACTGTTCTCCACATTCACACACACACACACACACACACACACACACACACGTCCCTACTGGGGGAAACATCGGGTTCAGTGTCTTGCCCAAGGACACTTCGACATGTGAAGCCAGGATTTGAACTGCTCACAATATGAACACAATTAACTCCAAACATGAAAGAAAAGCTCTCACAAAGGGGTGAGAGCTAATAAGCTAAACTTCTTCTCACTCCGTTTTGAATATGACTTTTTTATATGCGAATTTTTTTTTCCTTTTGCTTCCTTGAAATTTCATTTCTATAGTATATTGTGCAAAAATGTCAAATAGTAGTTTTTTGAAAAGTCATGTAGAAAATGAAGGTCAGTGAAGTTACAGTTGCAGAGGTGGACCTTACAAACCCTGGAGACCACATTAGACCTGAGACTGTGAACTCACCGTCCTCACTGGAAGTATTACTGTCACTGTCTTGTAATTTATGCAGACATTACCAAAAATAGTCTATAAATAAATATATATAATAAAGGGTCACTAGCATTTGTTATTGTTTTATACACAAGCACAATGAAAAACCTGAATTCAATGAGTTTCCAAACTTTTGCCAATATAGTACATATTAACTTTAGATATTAATACTTTCTTATAACCAGAGGTGTGAAGTAACCAAGTATAAGTACTTTGTTACTGTACTTAAGTACTTTTTTTTTTTTTTTTTTTTAGGTATCTGTACTTTACTTGAGTGTTCACTTTTCTGGCTACTTTTTACTTTTACTCCCTACTTGTTTGCTTAAATATCTGTATGTCAGTACAAAAGATAAGTCGCTTCACAGGGAAAGTAAATGTGGGAGAAAAGGAGTACAGGGTCAGAACCAGAGTCCTGCACAGATCCACTTTTTCCAGACTTTCCAATATTCTTTTATTTTTTTATGTCCTTGCCCATGACCCACTTGTATTTAGTTTAATTTTACGCGTGAACATTTTTGTAATGTATTTATTTTTTTATATAACATATACCCACATGTTTTTGCATGTTACCTGTCAGATATCAGACCTGGTGCAGAACTCTGGTAGGTACTATTGACTGTGGAATTAGGAAACGGAAAGCTTTCCAATTTTCATTCATGGCAAAAAAATCAATTAATTTTGAAAAATGCAGATTTACTTTTATACTTTATTACATTTCAAAACGTATACTCTTTCACTTTTACTAATGAAAAGGAAATTCATCAGTACTTCTACTTTTACAAGAGCATTTTTCCATACTAGCTGTACTTCTACTTAAGTACAGAATAACTTTTGCCACCTCTGCTTACAACATACAACTTTTAAATTCAAATTAAATGCACAAAATCAGTTTGATGCTTTATCCAGAAATAATGAAAATCCACTTTTTCCTTAGTTTAGAAACCTGCTAAGTATGTGAATTTACAACCACATAGTGAAATCCTCGAAGAGATCCAATAAATCAGTTTCACGCATAGTTGCGTACTGTTATGAACTTTGTATTGGGGTCTGTTTGGTGCTGGTCACAGCTGTCATTGCTAAGCTATTGACTGTCTGGGTTGTGCGCTTCTATGCCTCTACATTGATTTGTACTGTACGTGTTCTTTCTTCCCTGAAAATCCTTATTCCTTCTTCTACACCTCTACACCTGCAACAGTGTACAACCACCACTAGCAACCACTCGACAAACAGCCAGCTCTGGTTACAAAACACACCCTGACTCTAGCTCCACACAAGCACATGTTGAAGCTTAAAAATAAAAATGACACCAGAGAAACCAGTTCTTGTTTTTCTATTGTTACTTTTTTTTTTACTATTATTTATCTTTGAGATACCCATTTTTATTTTTTATTTTATTTACACCTGTTTTTTTGGCACAATCAGGGTCTGTCACAGCTGCCATTTCACTGTCACTGTCACGTGACATAGATTCTACAGCAGGGGGCTCAAACTCATTTTCTTCAGGGGCCTAAACAAAAACACACGCATAATCATCAAATGCAATGCAAATAGAGAAAGACTGCAAACCAAGAAAATATCTGCAAACTAGAAAAGCACTCTGAGAATGCAAACCCCCCCACCTTTGAATGAAGAGAGGTCCGCCAAAGAGGCCAGTTTGTTGGTTAGTTATCAAGATAACTCAAAAAGTTATGGATGAAACTTGATGAGGCTTGGCTCAGTTGGTAGAGCAGGTTGTCCATTAACCAAAGGGTTGGTGGTTCGATTCCCGCTCTGTCCTAGTCAGTCTGTTGTGTCCTTGGGCAAGACACTTCACCCTCCTTGCCTCCAGTGTCACAGTGTATGAATGAGTATGAATGTTCGGTGGTGGTCAGAGGGGCCGTAGGCGCGAAATGGCAGGCACGCTTCTGTCAGTCTGCCCCAGGGCAACTGTGACTACATATGTAGTTTACCACCACCAGAGGAAGCATGTGAGAGTGAATGAATAATGGAACACTAATGTGAAGCACTTTGGGTGCCTTGAAAAGTGCTATATAACTCTAATCCATTATTATGAAATTTTCAGGGTAGGTTGGTAATGGGAAGATCTGGCAAGGATTAGATTTTGGTGGTGATCGGGGGGGGGGGGGATATTTATTCAATTTAGTGGACCTTCGCAAATGAAATAAATATATCAAATCAATGAGTGTTACATGGAATGCAGAGTAAAAAATGCCATTTTGTGAAGAAAAAAAAAAAAGGAAAAAACTGAAAAAATATTCATACGAAAGCTATTGTTCCTTTACAACTTCCAGAACCCTCAAAAATGTTGGCCCAGACCCCTCTGAACCCATTAAAACATGCCTATCAAGAGCCCTTTATTTACACAGACATTTGAGACCTTCTTTTCAAGCATACATATCAAGCCAGTTAAGATCTTTCAGACACTTTACAATATTTTCTTGCTTTCCATTGTGTCTTTATTTGCAGAGCATGTGATGACTATGCAAGTGGTTTTTGTTCATTGTGGCACTTTTTTTTTTAATTTGCACCACAGTCCCCTTTTTTGCACTTCATTTAGACTAGTGTTTCAGTTGGTCAATTTACATCACTTATGAACTTGCAGCTATGTTCTCTTAACTGAGAAGCATTGGGCCAGTAATTAACCCTTTAACTCCTGAGACTTTAACAGTTCCAGTTAAAAATGCAT
This sequence comes from Siphamia tubifer, assembly GCA_020466265.1. Lineage (NCBI taxonomy): Eukaryota > Metazoa > Chordata > Actinopteri > Kurtiformes > Apogonidae > Siphamia > Siphamia tubifer. Next base: position 10,940,440 of record CM035788.1, read on the forward strand.
AAAATAACAAAAGGGACAATAACAGTCAAAAATTTATAATAAACCAACAAAATAATAAGTAACATTAACAAAATAATACACAAATGGCACTAAAGTGAAGAAAAATAATAATGTATTACTAATGTAGTAATAAATATAGAAATATAAAACAAAATAAGGAACAAAATTAACAAAAACAAGTATATATAAAAAATTATATTTACAAAATAATAACCTAACTTAGTGAAAATAAACTAAAATGAAGTATAAATAAATAAAATAAATAAATATTGTAATTTGGTTCTAGTAGTTTTAGTTTTGGCTTGTTCTTTTTTCTAAATCAGTTGCTTTTTGAAAAAATCACAGTAAAAAAAAACCTGTAATTTTTTTCTGAATATTGAAACAAAACCACCATTTCAGAACTCGTCAGGGGTTAAAGGGTTAATGAAAAAGTCTTGTATAGGCTACATAATGTGATTGTACTTTACTCGATACATATAAAGACTCCAGTATTTATTGTCGCTGCATCCTGTGGGCCATATGTGGACCACCCAGGGCCTTATGGGAAATTGATTACATCTCGGGTAAATAGTTGAATATCAGAGCCTGTTTGATTTTAATGCAGCTTTTTTTTTAATCTTCTTTTTTTCATAGTCACAATGATGCAGAGGCTACGATTTTTGTATAAAAAGGCTAATGCGTCAATATTAGATGTTTAAGTATGAAGGACATGCGAGTATTGAAGCGATAGCAGCTGGTTTTGTTTCCTCAGGCCTTCACAGGGTTTCTCTCAGTAGAATATAAAAGCCGAGTCTATCTCAGTAGTGTTCAATCACACAGCCCTCACTAAACCAAAGCCAGGCTCCTCTAAAGGATATTATCCCAGAGGAGAGTTGTTCTTCCGCAAGATTTTGGAAAACACTCTGTTTTAGATGTGGGTATTGGTCTGCAGTAGCGTCTCTCTATCTCATATCTCCCCCATGCCTGTTTGGCATCTCTCCCTTGCTTTCAGTCCTATAGCTCCACTTTCAGAGAACAAGTAGGCGTGAAAATTTCTTTGGGATTGTTGTTTTTTTTCTCTCTATCTCCTTCCCTCTTTTCCTTTATGAAAAGGAGGACTAAACTGAGGCGTAGGCTGCACCATCACAGAGAAAGTAGGAGGAAGGTGTGATCACAACCCTGCAGGCTTAGTGCAGATACTTTTCAGTCCTGGTCTGTGATATTGGTGCAGCCTGAGTTTTTCTGCCCACTCAGCCCAGCTTGCAGCAGCTCGAAGCAAGTTGAAAACACAAAAGACCTGTTCACTTTCAGCATTTCTTTGTCTGACTCTGACCTAATGTACTTAGTATTGAACCACTGTCCTGTTCTGTTTTCGTCTACCTGCTCCACAAACCCACCACCACGTCTCGCACCGTCTAGATAAAGGTAGACCCACACTGTCAGCAGTTCACCAGTGAATTCCCAACTAGCTTTAATTTTCAGACTCATCCATAATTCACCAACAGAGGGCACCGAACAGAGCGTCGTATAGCTGGATTAAAGGCCCAAGAACTGTATCTTTTCCTCTCAGTTCAATTTGAAGAGATTTCATATTCATTGGAAAGGCATATGAGACATCCAATTTCAGTGTGTTGAAAGAGAGAGGACACAGACAGGACAGGGTAGAGACACCAGGAAAACAAACCCCGACTATAAAAACAGATTTAATGGCTGTGGGCTATTTTTGTCTGTCCTAGGGAGGTGGGATAAGTTGAGCAATTTGTCTTCCCTATATATACAAAACATTTTGGTACAATGCATTTTTAACCCATAAAGACCCAAACGTCAATCATTGACCAGCGTTAGAAATACTCGTCTGCTTTCTCCAATTTTCAGAAAGAAATAAAGTATAATGAAATTTAAAAAAAAAAATGTAATAAATAAATAAATAAATAAATCAGACTTGGGATTCAATGGCTCACAATTTGACAAATTGATGACACTAATACTGACCATGGGATGAAAGGCCATCACAAGAAAACAAGGATAGTCTTCATTTTCAATCTCAAGTGGAACAGATTGGTATGTTACTATCATGACAAAAATGACTTACAACTCCAAATTTCTCATTGTTTTAATGTAAAAAAAATATATATATTACATGACCATTTTCTTTACATATGAACTATCCTTCCACAAAAAATGTGAATAACGTAAAAAAAAAAAACTATCTTAAGAGAATTAAATGCAATTTTAACAACATTCTACCCGTTACTAAATAGGTTTGTATAAATATATATAAATGGTGATAAATCACTTAAGAAGACAGGATAGATGTAGAACACAATTCATTTAGGAACTGACACCAATGTAAAGTAATATTTGTTTTTTAGTTTATGTAAACCTATAACCTTCAGCCGGTTGTGGTAGTCTGATCATACTCATATGACGTGGGAAAATAACTATCCTGACGCAGGGTCCTCAGACAAGAAAAGGCCTTATTTGTGTACAGATAACACCAAGGACAGAGGAGTGTGAGGACAGATCACTGCTGTCTATCCAAAAGAAAGACACTTTAATACCTAAAAGTTTTGTCAGACTCTTTCTAGATGCATTAGACACATGATAATAACATCTTACAAAACCAACAACCATCAATCATACTAAACTATAGGACACACAAAGACCATAACAGACTATAGGACATTTATGTAAAACTATGACTAATCAGAACACAACTGAGAAAGAAAGTATACACTCACATACAATACACTTCGGTATAATTCTTTAGTAAACCTTTAAATATCTGCAAATGAAACAAAGAAAAGTAATATTATTCACATATTTAATCTATGAAAACCCTATAACCCTAGACCCTGTGGAGGTCTGAACTCACTCACTGGGAAAGTAAACCAAACCAAGGTCACTAAGTTTTTATGAATAATAAAAAAAAAACCATTAATGAATACAAAAAAAATGTGTATTTGACAGCAACTGTAATAAATAATGCTTTAGAATTCTGTGCTTTTATTAGGTTGTAAACGCTCGAGTAGACACAGGAGATACTTAATGATACATCATTATATAGCACATATTACTTCATATATTGTATTGTTGAAAACTGCACTTGGGACACAATCAGTTTGATCTACAAAACTCAACAGGCTTCTTAATTCAATAGGAGGTAGATTATTGAAGACTAAATCAAATTGCTTCCTAGCTAACTGAACACATATTTTTATGTGTCATGTCTTATATCCTTCATCCACATAATTTCTATTTACTTTTCCTCGTACGTGCTCACAATATATGTCCTTTTTCACTAAATACATTCTGCTGCTACTAGTAATATCACTATAATTTTACTAGAACTGTTAAATGCCCACTTACATTACCTAGAAAAGGCATATTGACATATTTTGGCATATATTATATAGACTAATGAAATTTAAATGAGCAGATATTCAGTGGACAGTTTGGAAACCTAGTAGAATACATTGTGTTTCCGCATTAATTTTCTAATTTTCATTAACAATGACTCCAAATGTAGTCATTTTAAAGATTTTCAGCCAGACCAATACATCCGTTTCCTGACTAGTACTTTTTACCTAATGTGTTTTTAACTAATTGAAAAAAGCGATTATTGATGAAGAGAAATAAGAAGATACCCAGTAAATTTCCATGCAATATTTTAAAGCTTAAAAATATTATGTTTTACACTTTACAATAAAGCTCTTTTTGTGGATTACAAACATAAGCTTTCATTTGCACTTGATTTGAAGTCAGTCAGAAATAGTTCCAGAAATATGAACAAATGAGCGTTTATTGGTTTTTAACTTTCGAGGGCCCCCTTGTGGCCAATGTAGAAATGTTAAATCTTCCAAAATCGAATCAGTTTTTTCACTCCATGATATTCATTGATATGGAAAATATAGAATTACTAAACCCAATATTTTTTAAGTTATCATTTTAACATAACAAGGATATCTGGTGACAGCAGAGGTTGAACTGAAAACATAATATCCCAGAAACTATTTGGGGACATAAATAATATTTTAATATTCAGACTAATATAGGAGCAAGACAAATTAAGTAATAGACAAGTAAAATATGAGATTTAACAGGAAAAAAGATCAACTCTGTTCATATTAATTGTCTTATAACTCAGACACAAGAGTCCTTTTTGACTGTATTAATGATCTATTAAATGATTACAGACAAATTAATAACCCATACAAACTATATCTCAAAAATTTTAGAGACAAATTTTACCATAACATGGTTTTATCTTATTTGTAATGTAATTTCTAAGTAATAATAAGAGCTAAATGTTCAGAATTAAAAGTCTGACAGTGTCATCCGGGGAAAAGTGGAACCACTTATCACCATGAATAATTTCAACACTGAAATGTAAATGAAGGCTCCTGCTTTATTATGCATACAGCATTACTGTAGATTTTGTGTCGCGGTTCCCATACAGGATAAACGATGGGTGTCTGGAGGGATGTTCAGGTGTGTGTGACTGTACCGCAGACTTTTGCAACGAAAGCTGGTGTTTATGTAAAGTTTCTTACTTTGTCTGTCCGTGTATAATGTGAGAAGAAAAGATCTTTTTTGTAAATAACACCTTGGACTGAGACAGACTGGAGCTGTTTACACCTGATTTCACATCTCAGAATTAGAAGCAATTTGTTTAAATGTAATAAAAAAAATTCTACAACATGTTTACCTGCTTGTAACCTCGATCACTGCAGGTCCTGTCCCCCTCCTTCATTTTTCTCTGACTGCCTTTCCTCCCTCCCTTCTTTTGTTTCCAGTCACACAACTGAGGCCTATCAGTACCTCAGGGTTGACATGTCCGCTGATGCTAACAAATGACAAGCGTCCCCAATGACAGGAAGTCCATCTGTCTGTGTCAGAGTAATTGAATTTCATAAATATAATCAGAGGGGTCTGTTATGAAGAGACCTGTTGTTTGGTCTTTTCTGCGTCATAGCTGAATATTATTCCAGACACATCTGATACTGGTGTCTGCAGTCAGATTAAGAGGGGGAACACATCATGATTACAGCAAAACACAGATATATGTCTGGTTTCCAACAATTAGTGAGCAAGAGGTTGTTTATTCTGCACCATTTGTCTTTAAATCTAATGGGAAATGGAAGTTGCCCATGGCATGTTGGAGAGAAGGACTAGGTAATGGAGAGAAAATTGATGCTCCAGTCTAGTACTGTAATGACTTACTCTGGTTTTTAAACATATTGCGCTCTTAAAATCTACTACACAATTTGACGTCACTCAAGTGAGTGACTATCCTGCAAGTAATTTGCCACAATTGATGAAAGGAAGGTGTAAAATTAAAGAAGTTACCAGAGGCGAATGAACTTGCAACCATCCCATTTATTATTTGCCAAAGCAGGGCCACAGTATTCCCACTCACTAGCATGTGCAAAATGCTGAAGCAGATGCTTCACAGGAGCCATATGTTCAATAGAAAGCATCTAATTAGCTGTTAAATGAGCCGAGCTTTGACCTGAGAAGTTCCCTCAGAGGGGTAGTTAATCCCTGTTGATGCAGTTTGAGGAATTATTGATCCACAGACCCATCAAGCTTTTCTCTGCTATCGACCAAGGCAACCAGAGAATCCTTCCATTCGAACTACAAACTTACTACTTCTGTTTGTTTGTGTTTTTACTAGCTTCACATATCACTGCTGACAGCTGTTGTACAAAGTCTATTGTCCCTCATGATGTGTATTGCCCTTATACCTTCTGAAAATACCCATTTCTGTAATGTTATGTAATTTCTGATTTATTTACGACTTGATTAGCATGTCTTTAACCCTACTTTGTACACACCGTTGTCTATTTGGTTAAAGGTGTCATTTCATGGTTATTTCATTAATATTGTCTTCTCCATTGTTATTGAATACATTGTGTGTTGGTTCTATTTATTTTTTTTTTAAATGTCCAGATTGCTTTGTTTCCAGCCGTTTTGTACAATACAAAAATGACTTGAGGTCGAACAGCAGAGTTTACTGGTACTTCCTCATACATGTCCATGACGTGGTGATGAGGCGTCTCCGATTGGCTCAGAATGTGTGAAGGAACACTCCCTTCCTTGCTCTGTGTGTGCGTTTACCTTTACCAGAGTAGAATCTTGGTAGGTTTCGTGCCGTTGCTTGTTCTAAAAACATGCAGGCAGAGAGCACATGAACCAGTTTGCCCCACAATTTTTTTTGTGCAGCTATTGTGGCATTGTCTTCTCTTATAGATGTTAGTGCTACTTCAGATTCGCTGCAATGGGGTACGGGGGTTTAAGCCCACATGGGTGACTCTAAAGTCCACCTGATGGACCAGCTTTTTCTGGGTCCCTCGTTCCTCTCGTTTTCTGTAAAAGCGGTATGCAGCCAGTGGAGGTGACAAACCACTTTCAAAGGCAGCATGTGTTGGTAAGTCGGGCTGATCAATCAGATTCCAAAAGCAGCGTGGAAAAGTGGTTTTTAGCAGAATGACACCTTTAAGTCATTAGTGGCACTGGTTACATGTTGGATGCCAGAGGCGTGTTTTAGCGTGGCTTCAGTATGATCCAAGTCGTTCCTGGTCGACCTTGGGTCAGAGTTACAAGTGATTTGTATCTACTGTCCAGGGTCATTGGCTCCTAAACAAGTGTATGTTTTGTTTTTCTGTCATCTTTTCAGCCCTCCTCATTAGTGTACATTGGTACCTCCACCACCTTCTTTAAAGTAGCAAATCTGAAGACTACATTTTTGTGTGACAGGGTGTAGGCTTGGGAGTATCTCTAAGGGTATAAAGCACGAAGAAACTTTGAAGGGTTTTAGTAGTTGATGCTTTATCACCCAATGTCTTGTGAATCACTTCCTAAGTATTTAGTTGGTCAGCAGTCTGTCAGATATCTTCTGACGGAGTACTTTTCTACAACAGAACAGAGATGGTCTTGTGAGGTTTCTCAAGATCTAAGGATCAAAGAAGCACCAGTAAAGACTATGAAAATACCTCTGACAATACTATTCTCAAAAGAGATCATTTCACTCCCCAAAACTGAGGGCTGAGGAGTAGCAAGTTGAGATCTGGACTTTCTCAGTGTAAAAACATCAAATAAAGGAAAAACCCTTCAAACACAATTTAGACGAAATAAGATAATATAAGATGGCCTTTATTATGATTGTATAGTGACACTACTTTTAGTCAAGTATCAAGTGATAAACTGTCTACACATGAATAATTGATTATGTGATAATAACATTGCACATGTAGTTAATGTTGCATATTTTGTTAGAAGCACAAAAAGGTTATCAGTTCAAATTGGAGTTGCCGTGTTTAACCATGCATGAAAATGGTTTTTCAGCCCGTTTTTAATAGTTTTAAAGCTCTTGTATTGCCTTGTGGAATCCAGGTGGCGGAACAGGTGGTATCCAAAATGGTGGTCATTAATGTTTTCAGGACCTGGTGAGACAGCGAGAGATTCCAGAGTCTCATCATCATCCAGAGTAGGGGGTCAGGAGTTTTGATGTGAAGGAATATGCAAACATGTATTCAATTATGCTCCAGACCATGGGCCTACTCCTCTGCCACCCCCTATGTCTGGACATCCCTCTCAGACCACCTCAGAGTTCCACAACCATTCAACTCCTTCAAAAAAGGACTTAGAACATTTCTGTTCAGACAAGATTTTTATGGCCGTCCCTGATACCTTGTTTTCTTACAGGGGTGGGGAATTCTGGTCCTCGAGGGCCAATGTCCTGCATGCTTTAGATTTTTCCATCACACCTGGAGGCCATTAAAGCATTATCAGGCTTCTGCAGAGCTGGTAGATGAGCTGATCATCAGTTGAGTCAGGTATGATGGAAGAAAGAAATATCTAAAACATGCAGGATCCTGGCCTTCGAGGCCTTGTTTTGTTAGCTTAGTCTTTTATGCCTGATATAGTATTTTACCTTATTTATTTTCACTTTCACTTTGAGATTCTGCTGAATGAAAAGTGCATTCCAAATGCATTTTTTAAAATTATTATTATTATTATTATTATTATTATTATTATTATTATTCAGTGATGGATCAGTGGAACAACATCAGGAGCCTTTCCTCCTGGACCTTCTCCATCAGTACAGGGGGTGTTGGTTGACCTGAGTCAGCTTTGCATCTATTGAAGCTGAAGAGGAAGTTTTTTAAATTTATTTTATTTTGTTCTATTTTATTTTTGTGTCTTACTTTGTGATGAAAACATAATTTGTTTGGTTTGTTTCTTGTCTTTGATGTCAAAATAAATTATTGACCTTTAATAGCTAGCGCTTTCAAAAGTTTGTGCTGTAGTCACACAGGTGGCCACATAGTGCTAGTAAAGGCTGGTCAACAAGCCTTTCTGCTTTCACTAAATAGATCTGATGGAACAACAGATGGGCTGATCACAGACTCTCATTAAGGAAAAGGGTTCCAATTTTATCATACATTGTCCTTGGTCATGTCTCCCATGTTCTATGATATTAAGTCCACACTTTGACAACAGGATTTCAGCTGAATAAATTCAAAATTCAAAGTCTTACTTCTGATTTTCTTGGCCATCTGTCCCACACATTCTCCTTGTATTTTCCTAATAGACACAGTAAACTACCAAGAACAAAAGAAAATATTAATAACAAAGTTGATCATACATTTCCAGTTATATACTGACACACTGGATTGTATTTACCCTCAGCTCATTAAATCATATTTCTACTTAAAACATCACAAGAGGTCTCATCCTCTCCTACTGTTGTTCCCCCGTTTTAGCCCCTTGTAAGGTGTGGTAACAAACAGAATCATGACATCTCTCTCTGATTGACCATCTGGGTCCCCTGTGTTAGAGGGCTCTGGCTCCTGGTGTCTTATTTATCTATTTTTAGGGCACTACACTGAAGTATTTTGCTTCCAAGCAGCCTTCAATGTATTTTTCCTTGTCATTTTTGTCAGAAGTTTTGATGGGCTGTTCCATCCCATAATGTGCATCTCCTAGTGCATTTCATTTCCAAAACAATTGATAGTTTGACGCATCTGCTATGTTGCGAAGCAGCCTGGGAAGCAGCACTAGTGCCAGCATATGGCACATTTAATTAATGTGAACCATCTCATCTGCATCCCAGTAGACAGTTTAGGCCTTGTAGACCTCCTGTGTTGTTGGGATTCACATGCATTTCCAGACCAATTCACTCTGTTGGGTTCACCTTACTGAATTAATTACTCTGCTCTCTGCCCACCTGAGCCTCCGTTTCACATGCCCCCACTTACAGCTACAGCAATGGCTAAAGTTACAAGGGGAATCAATGTTTGAAAGTTATCAGTGAGATGAATATTCTCTTAGTTGCATAGAAACAACTTAAAATACGATATGTCTTGAGATTCAGTCACTGACATCAGTCAAGACACAGAAACTTATTTCTCGTATCCCCCAAATCAATGAGTATTTTTTTTAGATGCTGGATGTGGTCATTTTTCCTCTGTTCTGCTAAGCAGAGTACTCCTTTAATGGGTTTGAACACTAAACTGATGAAGGAGCATTTATTGGCTTATCAGGACAAATCACATTTTTGAGCAAGCTCTTAGAATCAGCTTCTCTCTGTAATAGGATAAACAAAATAGCTTTGTCTCAAAAGGGAGACTGTGTGAATCCACCGTTGCCAATAGAAAATATATATTCCAGAAAAGATACCAAGTAGTTCTGGGCCTTGCACAGGCCTTTGTGAAAATGTGATTAAAATGATCGAGCCCCATGCTGCTGGCAAGTTAAGCGCCTCACTGGATTTTAACCCTTTACTTACATACATCAAAGAAACAACACAGTCTCTAGGGGTGGGAGAAAAAAATTGATTCATATATATGTATCAGGATATTTTGTTTTACAATTTTTAAATACATTTTTTGTTCAAAAATGCCCCCCCCCCCACACATACTTATTAAAGGATTCATTTTAAGCTGGGTGGGGAAAAAATACAGCTTGTCTCCAGCGGAGGGCAAAATGTTTTTCTTCCACTATCTATGAAATTATATCCATTCCCAGAAAAACTTGAAGGAAAGACAGAATGGCGGACAACTTGTAAAAATGTGTGGAGATAAAACCCTCACCATCACATTTTAAGTCAAAAGCATGGACACATTTGGGATTTTTAGCTTTGAAGGGAAGAGCAGAGCTGGACATGTGGAAAGCTGTCTGTAAACTCTATAACACACACGTGGTATACTGTGGAAACACCACAAACATTACTGTTCACTTACTGTAGTAAGACATGTAATGGAATTATATTGTGTCTTAACATTGAATTACTTTCCTTATTCTTTGAATCATTACTTTGTCTTTGAAAATCACATCAGTGCTTAACCCAGGACATGTCTCATCCTGTAACCATTTGGGGGTCTAGTTTTCACACCCATCCAGACTCTGTGTCTGATCCTAAAACCAGATGGGGGTCTAGTTTTCACACCTATCCAGACTCTGTGCCTCCTTCTCTGTGAGTTGGGGGTCTGGTTTTGACACCTACCCAAATCCTTGTGTTTCCTGTGATTGGCCAGTTGTATCTGTATAAGTACCTGTGTATCTTTCTGTTGGGCAGAGATCTCTCCACACACATGCTGCCATGTGTGTGTTCTGTCTTGAACAAAACTCATTACAATTATTTTTCTAAATATTATTCTGATTCCAGCTTCGTTCTTAATTTAACTGAAATTATTCCACAACAGACACCATTCTGAGGTAAATGCAGATCAGGAACAGTTAAATAAGATAAAGACATACTGGAGAAAATACTTTATATTACACATTGTCTCTTTTACATGCAGTCCAGGCTTTGAAATGAGAGTTTAAGTTTAATGTTAATTTAAAGGCTCCTATTTGTGTTGTGTGCAGATAAATGTAGCACTTTACTTCCCAAAGTCTGGTTCAAATATATTGAATCTACTGAATAAATCTGAACTGACTCACATATGATGTGCATTTTTTTTTAGGAAATTTGCCTTCTAATATGACCTGTAGGCCTCATCATTCAGCTTTTTCACCTGGTCTGGTGTTAAGAAAAGCCAGCCAAAAATTGGAAATATTGAAGAATCACAATTTAAATCAAATCTGCACCCAAAAAAATCGGAAAAGAATCGAATCGGCATAAAAGCATATCATCTCAGCCCTACAGTCCTCTGTCCAAAGTGCAACCAAACATAATTTAGAAATGGATATTGTATTTTTTGAATGAATAAGGTAATAAAATATTGCCAGCTCATAATCAAAGCCAATACCCTAAAAATATTAAGCTTGGGGACTCTTTCGCTTGATTGTTGAATTGAAATAGTGCCCAAAATAGAAAAGCAATGAAACACTGAGATTTTAAGGAAAAGGTCTAATATCATTCTGTTCCTCCCTGGGGTACTCCTATGTTTATAACCTCTGTGCCAGTCTGTAAAAGAGAAAAACACAAATACCATCTCTTACCAAGTGACAACACAACAGCTACATTTAAAAGCACAGTCTAATATGCAACTTCTTTGAGTTATCAAATCAGCACCCTGAGGAAATGTAGAAGGAAAACAGCATTGATTGGGGGGCCAACAGAGTGCTCAGTCATTATCGACTGACCCTGCTGTCAGGAAACAACCCGACAAGCTATTCACTCAGGAAACATAAAGAAGAAAACTGTGTAATCTTACCCATCAAACGAATGACGATTGTAAATCAGTCACAACAGTTAATATAGATGGTATTCATTATTCATGTATACAGCATGACCAACAGAGGAGAAATGAATAAAACTGCCACTGACCTATATATAAAAAACGTTTGTTACATTACAAAATCATTTTTAGAAGATATATACAACATAAAAAAAATAAAAATCCAGTATGTTTTTGCAAGCTTTGACCTTTTCAGAGAAATATAATAAGAGTCAGTGGTCAAAAGGTTTTGGAAAAATGAATAGAATTATAATAAATCTCTCCATTATTTTTGATAAACACCAAAAACCCCATCACAAATAGACTGAACAGGAAGCTCCTACTGACTGGTGGGAATCTGGGTCTACTGATACACAGGGTTAGTGTGAAATCTTATTAAAAAAAATATTACGTTTCTCATGAATAGATGTAGCCTGGTTCTAAAGTATGTATTATGGAAAATGAACTAAAGCAGAAATGAATAGAAATGGGCAGAGCATACATTCACATCCCTGCATCCCAACACATTGATACTTTAATGTTTACTGTGTTTACCTAGGATGCATTACAATATCTTTAAAATATGCAATGCTTGAGACTCCTGAGATGGAAAGACAATTAAAAATGCTCAATAATTAACACTGACAGTCCTCAGTCCTGTGTGTTTTTAGTAAACCCTTCTGTTGTCCTCATATTCTGTATACATCCCATGTCTTCTGGGCTAAAATAACCCATCTTCACTAACCCACCCAATATAAGTAGCTTAACTGAATTTGAAACATCAAGTATTTTGGGGGAAGGTCCTGCCTCAGGTGGAGGAGTTCAAGTACATCTGGATCTTATTCACGAGTGACGGAAGGATGGAGCGGGAGGTCGACAGGCAGATTGGGGCGGCATCTGCAGTGATATAGATGCTAAACCAATCCAGAAAGAGCTGAGCCAGAAAGCGACCCTCACCTGTGGTCATAAGCTTTGGGTCATGACCTAAAGAACGCCTAGAGATTCCCCTGGAGGTGATGGTGGAGGTACCTGGGGTGAGGGAAGTCTGGGCTGCTTTGCTGAGGCTGCTGCCCCTCATGACCCAGACCCGGATAAAGCGGAAGATGACAAGTACGAGTAAAAAATATTATTTTGTTTGAAGAAACAACTTATCATTCATCACACATTGTGTGAATACCCGAGTTTTCCCTCTTCACCTGCAGAAAGACTACATTAATACTTGTTAGTATTTGGGGTACGGTCATCTGCAGAACCTTCCTCTGTGAATTCACAAGGGGTTAATATTGTTCCATTTGGGTCAGATCAAAGGGTTAATATTGTTCCATTTGGGTCAGATCAAAGGGTTAATATTGTTCCATTTGGGTCAGATCAAAGGGTTAATATTGTTCCATTTGGGTCAGATCAAAGAGTTAATATTGTTCCATTTGGGTCAGATTAAAGGGTTAATATTGTGTTGTTTTTGAGTTGGTTTGTCTGTATGTTTTGTTTTTAAGGAGGTTTATGCAAAAACTGCTAGACCAATTTCTGTGAAATAATCAGTAAAGGTGCAAGGTGGTCCAGAAGAGATCCCATTACATTTTGGTGAATTTAGGTCAAAGTTCAATGTCAGTAACCAAAAATTAGTTTTTGCAATGATAAGACATAGGAAAAATCAGGTAAAATGTGTGTAGTCCACAAGAAGACCACTTGTCTGGTCTTGTTTACACCTGCCACAAATTGATCTGGGCCAAAACAAAAACATCCTCACATTCTGTGGTGCGTATCTAACTCTGTGACTGTGATTTACACTCAATTTGACTGTGGGGTCATTTTGACCCAAAGACAATCTTTGTACCTTTTTTGTAGAGCTTACATGGAAATGTGCATAAGAGCAACAATTACCTTTTTTCTATTGTTGGGGTCAATCTAGGAAATGTCATCAAATTTCAGGTTGAAAAAAAATTGCATTTAAGGGATTTTTTTTTTTTTTTAAATATAGGTTCAGGTCATTTTGAATTAAGGACAACAGGAGGATCATTAGAAAGTATTTTTGTTCTGTTCAGAATTTGATCAGTTTAATGAACTACAGAGACAGACTCTACCATCAGGAAAAGGTCAGCAAGGCCCCAGGCTACAAGGACCCAATAAAAAGTCTTATCAGTCAGTGGTTAAAAGGAGAACAATCATGTGAGCAGAGGAAGTGAGCTCTGCGGGGTCCGTGTTCAGTTGGAGACCAAGCCTGAACTACTTTTGGCTGGACCGTGACAGCAGACGTTCACGCCTGACTGACTGTGTGAAGCTGTACCGCTGGTCGGCCAAATGCTACAACTAATGTGTGTGTGTGGTTTTTTTTTTAATCTCACTAGGCAATAAAACAGAAAGTACACACAGGAAGAATGAAATGATGAGGAGAAAATATGACATATTTAGGTGATTGCATCCTCTGCTGCTTGTTGTTATCAAAAATCACAGTGCTGATGGAACAGACTCAAATTTACACCAAATACACTCTCAAAATCTAAAAATTGCATTCATCCTCCATAAAGGGCTACCGCAGGCTATGAAGAGGTGAAGGGCCAAACTTTACATTGTGTACATTGATGTAATTTCAGAAAAATATGAATATGTCACCTTTCAACTGTCAACGTTGCAATGGTTAGCACTTAATGTTTACATGCACACCTTAGTCGAACTAAGCTCTGCAAACATATACTGTATAAATTGTTTGGCTAGTTGTATTTATTTATTTCTTTTTTAACTAGTCTTAACTACACCTTTTCAACGTTTGTATGTAATTGTACGGTTAGCCTGTTTATTTAATTATTTACCTACTTTGCTTTTTTTCCCCCCTCTCTTCTCTTCCCTCCCCATTCGTTGGTTTCTATTGTATTTTTAAATTATACACTATGTTTTATGTGAAGACTAAAGATGTTCAACCTGGATACACTTCTCTAAGGCAGCCATGTCTTTGTTTTTGTCTAGCACTTTGTTACCTACGTGACATTTGTGTTCGAAATTAGCTTCTCTGTTAAATCTGGCGCATGCATTTTGTTCCTTGTGACAAATGCCAATACACACTGCACTGTATTAAATTAAATGAACTGTGACCATATCTTGATGCTCTGCCATGTAAAGGATGAGAAATCACCAGGTTCAGCTAAGACTTGAATTCTCAGTTTTTGCACATTTACCTTTTCCAGAGGTAGTGTAACCCAACAGCTACTGGGTAGGTCAGTGTGGACCTTTGCATCTTCTCCCTGTGTCAGCGTGGGTTTTCTGCAAATCCAGCTTCCTCCCACTGTTGAGAGACATTCACAAATAGGTTAACTGGTCAATCTAACTTTCTGTAGGTGTTAATATTATAGTGGTTATTTATGTGATGAACTGCACATTGATGTTGTACCCAGTCTTCATTTGTTTGCTCTCAAGGATAAAACAACTTCTAAAGTGAATTAGTTTGTTTCTATGAGCCATAGACATTTGTCGTTTGTAAGGTAGCAAAGTAACATCTAGTTTTATGTGATGGCTCATTGAACTGCATCCCTTATCTCACCATCACCTTGGCATATTTCCCTTCATTCTTTGAGAGGGAGATGAAAAAGTGAAAGAATCAAATCTAAAAGGAATATCTTATCTCTAATGCTGAAGTAACCCCCATGACCCTAGTGAGGATAAATGGGTGAGATCTATTAAGTTACATTTCTTCTCACTCCTTTGTAATTATGTCTTTTGTATTATTTTTTTGCTTCCTTGAATTTTCATATCAATATGTTATGCAAAGAAGTCAATTAGTAGCAATAAAGAAGCTACCATTTCTATGTTTGGAATCCATCAAAATAAAATAAAGCATCTTCAGATAATGAACAAATGTGTCAATGAGGATCAAAAATTGCTAGCATCTTACTGAGTGTAAACCTGTTTTTATCTGAGGCTCAATCAGAAAGAAGTGAGACTGCACCTCTCTAATAAACAGGCTAGAAGTTAAACAAACCGTTTCTAAAAACTGTCATTCGTAAAGTTTTAGTAGGTCTTGTTGGTCACAGTAATCTTATTTCTAGCTGAGGAAAATGTTCCTCAACTGCCGACACAAAGAATGTGTTCAAGAAATAAAAGAAGATTCCTCATTCTTATTTTTTTCCATCTGCTCAGTGAGGAGAAGACAAAGAAAGGCCAGAGGGCAGAAGAAGAACTAACATTTTACACCTTTTATTCTATATATAGAAAGAATATACCTAAGATATCAAAAGCCTTTATGAAGCTCTGCTTTTATGACAAAGCATTTCTTTTCTGTGAAGCCCTTCTTCACATAGTCATGATATAGATTATTAAGTCTATCTACCATAATATTGATCTGTTGCTATGCTACCACATTGTGCTGCCTCTTTTTGCTCGGAGCTGAGAACACTTCACATTCATGGTTTTCAGGGTCTGACAATGTGGCTAATGGGGTCTGAGCAATCTGATCACTCAAGAGCTCCTGTTCCTTTCACAAGCAAGAAACCTTGGTGATGTTTATTGTAGATAAGGTGCCTCCTCAGGATTTTCACATATACACAAATTATTTGAGGGCACTGTAGTGGTGCTGAGATCAAAACCTATGCTCTTGCACTATAAAACTCAAATGTAAAGTGAATGTAAATCTTGTTGAAGGCAAATCAACCTTCATAGTGATACATTTGTTTATTTCACAATGGGAAAGTACAGCCATCAGTCAAGACTTCAGATGTATTACCACCTGATCACAGCAACGGGTCAAAACAACACAAAATATGAGTCCAACCCTGAGAAAAATCATGGTTAAGTAACTTATAGCTTCATTCATTAATGGAGCATCTGAAGCTGCTTCAATTTAGCTCATAAATGCACCCAAGGACAAAAAAAGATCAAAAAACAACAGTAGCAACATCAATCTTTGTCCGTTTTAAACTATGGTTTTAACCTTAGACAGATGGTTCTTTCTTCAACACACACACACACACGCACACACAAATGTAGAACATGGTCAAGGGTAATGAGGATGGTATTATGCAATATTGTGTTGTCACTCCTTGGTATGTTCATTACAGGCTAAATCCCCAACAAATTATTTTCACATTGACCTTGTTGTTGAGATATTTTATGAATATGTGACCTACTTTCTTGTTCAGAAAGAGGACAACTCCAGTAGGTGTGTGTGTGTGTGTGTTTGTGCGCAAAACTAACTAATAAGTAAAGGTAGTAAATAGAAAAACTTCTGACTTCCAAAACCAATAATTAACTCAGGCTATTACTCACTGAATAAAGCAGTGGTTCCCAACTTTTTTTGGCTCGTCTCCACATTTTAGAATCAAATTTATGGCAAAGCCATACATTCAAAACAGACACTGTTTTTGCTGCTAAAATGAATGAGCTTTTGATCATATAATGTTTTCTATACTACGTTGCAAATAAATGTTAATTTTAGATGACATTTAGACTATATAATGTATGTTATTATGGCCGGAGGCAGAAAAGACAGGTGTAGTTTATTATTGCACAAAATGAGAACTTTATTTTCCTTAGTCACTATATGTACAGTCAGTCCAGCTTGTATTTATAAGTCTGACAATTAATATTGAACAAACAATAAGTAAAACTATAAATTATGAAAGAGCTGCAGCATCTGAAACTGACCACAACGAACATTTGACAGAAACAGTACCAGAGTGATTCAGTTTCAGGGGTCATTTACACAAGGATGATTGCGGCTAAATACAATATTTTTTTTATCAGAAGTGCCTTCATTTACGTGAAGCAGACGCCACCAGGGTGTGAATATGCACAAATCTGAAGAAGAGTGGAGCGTATTGAAGGCGCGCTGGGTCAAGTCTCCGTCTAAATGGCAAGAAATATACACACATACACTTTTACATTCATACACTGAGCAGGGAAAGCAACAAACATGTTGGACAACCTCAATCCCACAGTTTTTCCAGCTGTACTAGCATTACCATTAGTAGCTCTAGTAAAATGGACAGGAGTCATTTCAGCTATTGTACAGACATTATATGCATACCATAGCCGAACAGAAACAGGTGGACAATTACATACGTCAAAAACAGAAAAGGACATATCCGGCCTGGCATGACTATCCAATCATATTTCGCCTAATGTTTCATCTTCATATAAATATGGATTTCCTCCTGAATACACTCGTCTAAAACGCAGATGAAAATCTGAAGACGAGACGCCACTTTTGCGTCTTCCGTTTTCATCGTCTCCGTATAAATGTAGCCGTGTGAAGCTTCAGTTTCTCATATCTTTTATGTATTGTGATTGTCTCAATTCATCATATAATTTTATCAGTACATTTTTTTTATTATTTTGATCAATTACTAGAATTTTCAGATGACCCCATTTGAATTCCAAATAACCCCACGTGGGGTCCCACACCCAAGGTTGAAAAACAGTGGAATAAAGTGTAAAGCTCTTTATGGTACCAAATGTTAGTCTTCAAACACAAATTCATCAATTTGACACCCTGTCAATTAACACACATCAGCTTAGCTCTCTTTTTCTGCAGCCACAGTCAAATCACAAATACCCTCCGTCTTCTCCACAGTTTGTGTTGTCAATAGCTGCAGTAAAGATCCATTGAGAATCTTCCAAACCAGTTCAGACCTGTCACAGTTCAGTGTAAACAAATGCTGAGCTTAGAAAAGATAATATATCACATTATGACTCCATACCTTTATAAGCTTTGTGCTCAATCAAATTCACCTGGTATGTCTGCATTGAACTCCATTAGTTTCATTTTCAGTTGTGTCCAGTGGTGAAAACAAAAAACTGGTCACATTATCTCATCCCTCTTAAAATAAAATAAGGTGTAATCACCTAAAACAAGGATCACCAATCCTGGTCCTCAAAGGCTGTTATGCTGCATGTTTTAGATGTATCCCACTCCCAACACACCTGATTCAGCTCTGTAAAAGCCTGATAATGACCATCAGGTGCGCTGGAAGAGAGAAACATCTAAAACAGGGGTGCCTAATCTTGGTCCTTGACAGCCGCTATCCTGCATGTTTTAGATGTATCCCTCATCTAACACACCTGATTCAAATGATCAGCCTATCATCAAGCTTTGCAGAAGACTGATAATCAGTGTCAGATGTGATCTAAAACATGCAGGACAGTGGCCCTTGAGGACCAGGATTGGTGACCCCTGACATAAAAGGCAATGTGTTAAGTGAGATATAACAACTTATTTTTAGACAACAGATCTAAAAAAAATAATTTCTAGAAATCTGACCCACATCATTTTTACTTGTTCCATTGACATTTTTTTTGTGCTCAATTCAATATTTATCTATTTTGCTTATTTCATTTCTTAAAAAATCTGCCAATACAACAAACGAAAATTACCTTGTAAAATGTGTTGAAATAACATTTTCCAAATCTATTGTCTAAAACCATTATATAATATAATATAACAAAATTGTGTCCCACTTAAAAGTTACACTCTTTAGGTGATTTTGTCTTATCTTAAGTGTGATGGGATATTTTGACTAGAAATGAGAGAGGAAAAAAACTGATTTGTTTGCAGTGCAGTTTGAATATTCTTGGCTGTTCTCTGTGGTGCTTTTGTCAGTGGTCCTGTGGCACCAAGAAATCCCACCAGAATGATTGACTACTTCCTCTAGTGGTCACATAAATCCCATCCCCATCTGTCTAAATAACCCCAGCATCTCTGACACAACTTCAGCAACATTCTGAGATACCTTTTTAAGTATTTAGAAGGAAATGCTACACCATTATATTGACTTTTAAGGGTGACAATTAAATTTAAATACATTGACTTTTTCAACTTATAAAGAATGTATGAGCTCCGTTAATGACACAATGTCAGATACAGTCTTCCATCGCAATGATAGCATCCTCAACTGACATATATTCAATGCGATTAACGTACACAAGGTACAGTGATTAATGTACACATAAGCCATACAAGAGGTAGATCCATGTTTGAACTGTGGTGATGAATGGGCAGCTATGAGATGACATGAACACACTGGAATGATAATCACAGAAATAATCAAACAGACACAAGTGCATAATCCATATAATGGAATATATAAATCACCAAACAGACAAGTGCAGACAAGTGACTACATGACAGCACTAATGCACAAACACACATTGTTAATGGCTACAGACAAAATAGATGAAGTGCAATAAAGTAAATGAAGTGTGTATGTCAGGATGTGTAATGTATCAAATGGATAAAACCATTTTTTGTTTTACTTCAGCTAGGGGATTATACAGTGGAATGTCACGCATATATTATATATTGCACACAATGACAGCTAGCTAAGCTTTCTTATGACAAGCTAACATGCTAAGCTAAAGCGGCAGGGTTGTAGTCTCTTGTCTCATGAAGTGCTATTTTACTGACAGAGAATATTGCTCTAGTAAGTGGCCGAGTTAAAAATGATCTCTATAGTTTGCAAACTCACCATGTACAAAATGTTCGCTGCAATCTCTTGAATATTTCGAGGGTTGCCAGTTACTGCGGTTATTCACAGCTGCTTCCTCTTCGCCTCAAAAGGAATGCGGTAAAACGTAGCATTGGGTTTATGCATTTTTCTGTTGGCACAACCCACAGTACAGCAAGACAAAACTGATTTAAATAAAGTAACTTAGCCTATAAATTCATAACTTATAAAATAGCTAAAAGACAACGACTGTTTTCTATTACTTCTGATATCCATCACGACTGAACGAAGCAGCGCGAGGACGACATGACACACGCAAAGGGTCAATAAACCAGATCATTTGAAATGAACCACTTCCATAGTTTGAAGCTCATAAGTTTTATAGCTCCGGCGTCAGTCTCCCAGTAATTATAACGTCTTGCTTTGAATGAAAGTCTAGTTTTGGAAAACATTTCAGTTTAAAACAAATCCTCCATTTTTAAAGTGCAAATCGCTACATTTGTTTAGTAAGTTGTTCTTTTAACCTTTGCATAAACGTGTCAGTGTCTCACTATCGCCCCCTTCTGTGAGGCACAGGTACTGTCTGCTTCAAGACAACACTGTGGATTTAAGTCAGATCAATAAAACTCAAATATTTTGCACATACGTGAAATACTGGACGCGGTAGAAATTAAGACACATAATTAAAGTGGTTTCAAACATGATTTTGGAAACATACAGAGAAATGGCAACAAGCACGCGCCAATTGCACGCGCTCAATCCAGACTAAAATCTTGCACAATCTGCCTCAGCCCTCGTCTCTCTGTTGTATTTGAAAAGGAAATACAGAATTTAAGCGATTTTGACTATAAAACAATCCAAATTAATAGGAACCACACCAAAATTGCATTGAAAGCACAGATAAGTGGACAAATATTACTACTTATTTTATGTTTATTTATTTTTACTTCTCATGATGACAGGCTCTGCCTCACCTTCCTCCCCTGACCGCTCGTCCCTGTACATTGAAACTATTGACAGGAATAATATAGATTTGTCAGAGCAACTGTAAAGACACGTACTGCTCCTGATTGTTTCAAATGTAAGCTTTCAATGCGCTGACTACCCCAAATCAAATCAAATGACCTCACCAGAACAAGCCCTGCTAAATGTTATTTCTTTAAAAAAAAATCATGTATGTAAAAATCAACAATTCCAGTAGGCATAATTATTAAAACACAAAAAATGGTTTAACTAGAGTTAACCCTAACCTATTTTTTCAATACAATAAGAGCTCCAGAAAAACTTGACATGATCCAGTTTGACACACACACACATGTCATGTGAGTGAGTGTTTAATGTGTTGGCTTGTGTGTTTCCTACTATGTCTACCTCTTTTGGACCCCTGACATTCTCCTCTATTCACTTGCCATGCTCTATTTGCTCTGACGCTGGTGTATCTAATGTAATTGACATACTGTTTGGTGATTTGTTACCATTCAGAGAACTTTTCTGCATCCCAGGAGACATTTGCACTTTAGCAGTTTTATACCATCCAACCCAAAACCAATTATAGGTAGCTGCAGAGACAAGCAGCTACCACATAGGGATCATTTGAATACCTGTTCTTAAGGGGGGGGGGGGTCCACTATTTGCAGCAAGTGCAACATGGTGGGGATGTATGAATATTTTAACCCAAACTATAATTAATGTTAAGGAGAAATGGAGCAGAAAAATATAGAAGTACAATTTTTTTTGTGATGTGCAATTTATGCATTTAGGTTACAGTGTCTCTCTATAGGAAAAATACTGTGGTGTATTATTAGGATCTAGGTGCTTCTTTTACATAAAAAAATTAATTCATACATTCTGCCTTTCTAATAGCTTTTGGTGTATTTACTTTGCATTTTACTTCTAACTTGTTCCTAGGGAAGTATTTGTTTTAACTAACTGAACCTTTCTTGAGTATTTGCTCATTTCTGCTCATCAATCTAATGACTTGGTGATTCCTGTGTCTGCATTTGTCTATAAAACATCTGCAGAATAAACCCCTCCAGGACAGGAATAAATCTGTGAAGGGGGAGAACAAAGAGATCTCTTTAACCAAACTTTGAGTGTGTGCTCATGTAAATGAGTATTCATGGGGTGGATAATGTCCACAATGTGAAGATTTGAGTACACGGGCAATGACTATTCATGTAATTTGACTGTTCAAAGAAAGCTTACACCCACAGTGAGTTGATGTTGGTGGATTTGGAAGTTGCACAAAATTTAATGTAATGAATGCATTCTGAATTTTGTTGTTACATTGACAAAGAAGTGATGTTCTATCAAACATGAAACCCATATTAAAATCTGTCCACCTCTGCTTTGAGTTCCTTTTAGCAAGGAAAACAAAGATGTAGCTCAACTATTTTTAGGCTAAACAGTCCCTTGATGTCTTATCAGAAAATATCCCAATGTGGGGAAAAAAAGCCTTAATGGAGAAGTAACAGAAGAATTAGGAGATGCAATCTGAATGGAAAAGAAAGATTTGTGGTCAATAAGGTTGAATAGATTAAATAATAAAATAAAGACCAGGTCAGTAATGAAGAAATAAATGAGGCAGTCACAGAAATTGTACTGTACTGTATTTAGAGCAAAAGTGTTCTTTATGGCAATATCCTTGTTTCTGCTCATATTTTTAAACATGGTTAAAAAAAATTAAACTGGTTTTGGATTTTTATTTAAAAATAAAGTCTTAAAGAAAAAATGTGTTGCTCCATCATCTAGACGATGGAATGTGTACACTTTAATGAAAAATAAAAAATGTCTCTTTTTAATTTGTTCAGTTAATAATAGAACTCACTCATACAGGGTTTACCCCACCTTCAGCCATTGTAGCTGGAGTTGGCCCCCATGACCCTAGTGAGGATAAAGCAGGGTCAGATGACAAGATGAGATAATAGAACATGTAAAGGGAAAATCACCTTTAACATTTTGCAAACAATGGACACCAATGACCTTCTGTTGTCTCTGAGCAAAGTTCAGGGATGACCTTTGACTCTGACATAGTAGAGTAATTCAATAGAGTACTTTATTAGTTCTCAGAGAGCAATTTAAGTTTAGGGCGAGGAAAGAGTGATGGAGGGGGTTGATTTTAAGAACACAGCTCCATTTATTCTGGAATGCAATAGTGCTCCTCCATCATCATAAATGTCACTTCCTGGTTCCATGCAGAGAACTCAGAAGTGGACAAAGGAGAAGAGCTAAGCCCTACCAACCTTCAAGTGTCAATAATTAACACAAAACAGACTTCTTTTTGGTCCCATGACCTCTAGGCAGATGTTCTTATCTGCTGTCAAGTTCTAGTCCCAGACCAAGCACTCTTGCAGTGCTACACTAGTTAGAAATTGCATTAAAATGATCCATTCTCAAACAAACAAAATGTAAAATATGGATTTAAAAACAACCAGATGAAGCATTCTGTTCACACCTGATTTGAAAAACATAAATTGTTTTTTCCATATGTTTTTTAAATAGAAATAATCCCATTTATATTCAAGTGTGTCCTGGCTGAGATAAACAGCAAATACAAAGCAGAGTTAAGAAATTATAAAGTTAAAAGTCAAGCATAAGACAAATAAAAAGGCATATTATGAAATGCAATCAGTCAACCTCCAGAAATCTCAAGTTGGATTTAAAAGCACTCAGTAAAATTTGTTCAGTTAATTTTCAGTTTTTCTGTAAAGTATTCCATTCATAAGGTGTAGAGTAGACAAAATGTCTTTTACCCAATTCAATATGTGCATATACAACATGAAAATGATTAAATAAATGTACGACAGAGGTCCAAATCACTGCTCAGGGCCTGTGAGTGTTATCTGAGACGTCTGGTTGCAGATGTTTTATTTGATGTGCAGGTACATCAAACACAAAGTGTTTTCACTTAGTGTTTGATGTACTTGCACATGTACTTTTTTTTTTTAGCAAAGCTTTGGCTTGACGCTGTGCACCTTTTTATAATGATGGTTTGTTTTGTTTTATGAATGTATGTCTGTAACTATTGTATTGGTGCCCATCTTGGCCAGGACACTTTTGGGAAAGAGATTTTTCATCTCAATGAGGTTTTCCTGGTTAAATAAATAAAAATAGTACCACAGTGGTTCAGCCTTAACAGTTTCTCTCTCTCTCTCTCTCTCTCTCTCTCTCTATACATATATATATATATATATATATATATATATATATATATATATATATATATATATTTTTTTTTTTTTTTTTTTTTTTTTTTTTTAATTTTTTTATTTTTTTTAATTTTATTTATTTATTTTTAAGTTTTTATCTTTATCAATAAAAACTTGTTTGTCTTTCTTGGGTTTGGATTTCCCCATTGAGGCGACCAAATAAGAAAGGTTAACAATTTATTGTAAAAATATAGACACATGAGTTCAAACAATTGAGTAATCAATCATCAAAAGTAACTTCAGACAGTGACAGTGACAGAGCCCCCACCTCTGTGACCTCTCTTGTTTTTATATCCTTTCTGTCAGAGAGGCGGACCTTAGTCTTGACAACAGACCAAATATTTTAATTCCTACGTCATATATTCCGATCATTGTGCTTTCCTTTCTGCTGCTCCTCACGGAATGATGTGACCTTTCAGGTCAACCCAGTGTACAGACATTCCAACACACACACAATCATTTAAAAACATTGGAACATGCAGATATTATAATATGATATATTTTTTAGCTGAGATTACACAGATATATCAATTCCTCATCATAAGGCAACCCCATTTGAATTCCATGTGATCCCCACAGTTAGACCCCATTGGGTTAGCACTAAAAAATGTAATGGGTTTCTTATGGAACATATTTTATAGAAAGAATCATCATGGTACTTTTATGAGAACAAATGAGAAATTAAAGCGAGGACATATGAGACTGATAACCATAATGTGCACAGTGGGAACTTCTACCTCCTCCAGCTTGAAGAATGATGATCCCTGTACACCATGTTTAAGGGCATTTTCACACCACTAGTTCAATTATTTTGTCCTGCTCTAAGCAGTAAAATTGTTATTATATAGCACATAAACTCCAGTGTGGTCTCCACATCTGCCAATGAACCAAAATTAGTCCAACTGTCATTTTGTTCATGTTTATCTTCACACATTGGTACTGATCTGATCATTGTATGGCCCTTTTTGGTAAAATATCTCATTCAAGAATGACTTGTGGCTGCATCTGGAGAACAATCTGCTGGTCGTTTCAGTGAATTTCAATGAAATAATTAGTATCCCCACCCATGATGCATTTCAAACACATAATTTAATGGAGAGGCTAAGTTACGTCCTTCTACTTCCAGTCCATGGGTGCTTAGCTCGCAAAAAATTTGAATGGGAATGAATGGAGCGAGTGCTGCGGTTAATAAGAAATAATTTGATGTAGCATAGGCAGACCACCCGTTTTTGATGGGAAGCAAATGTGACGTTAGGTTTTATGTGGACTTAATAAGAGACTACAATGCATCATGTATTTGACGTCACACTCCGCTCAGCTGTGGTGTGGAGTCTGTGGTGATGTCACATGCGTGTAGTCAAAATTATTAACGTGTTTTACTCGCAAATGAATCAGCCATTGCTTAACAGAATCAGTTAAAACCCACATCAATAATTATCATTTATTATTATGAGGTACAACATGTGTGTGATTCAGGACACATGACAAACCCGAAACAATTTTAGCAATTTATTTCCCATTGAATACCATTCATTAATTTTCCGATCTCAGGCCCCATAATCCTGACTTAAGCTCCCCATAATAATAATAATAATAATAATAATAATAATAATAATAATAATAATAATAATAATAATAATAATAATAATAATAATAATAATAATAATAACAATAATAACAATAATAACAATAATAATAATAATAATAATAATAATAATAATAATAATAATAATAATAATAATAATAATAATAATAATAATAATAATAATAGATTCAATTAATATTGCACATTTCAATGAATAGATGCTCAGAGTTTGTACAGTGGATCCATTATCCATTCACTCACACATTTACACTCTGGTGGTGGTAAACTGTGCCTGTAGCTCCAGCTGCCCTGGGACAGGCTGACGGAAGCACACCTACAGCCCCTCTGACCACCACCAAACATTCATACACCAGCTTGAGAAGGATGAAATGTCTTGCCCAAGGACATAACAAGGCATATGACTAGGACAGAATGGGATCTCCTGAGTTCACACTCGAGCAACCACACAAGAGTTTGTCCTTTGGTGTGGAGTCAAGTGGACCAAGACCACCTCTTTTTTGGTTTGAATTAGTTTATGTATTGGGGATCCCCATTAGCAGTGTTGGGAAAGTTCACCTTGATTAGGAACTAGTTCAAAGTTCAGTTCAAGTTACTCAATATGAATTAGGTCAGTTCATCATTCATTCTTCCAAATTATGAACTACAAGTTCATGGATCCCAAAATGAACTTTTTCGTTCTTTTTTTGTGATATTATTGTAAACTTATTATTAACCATTCCTGACATTATTCTGACCGTAGTCAGGAAATCAGTGGAAAATGCCGTCCTCCTCTCGTACAGAATCTGAAGTGAAGGGCTGAAGTAAGTACCTTACTACCCAAGGGTTAACTTCCCTCTGTGGGTTCTTAGAACACAAGGAGCGGTTTCAGTGAGCTTCATTTTCAAAGTTTATTTCCAAGAACGGGACAACACCTGCTCCGGTCGCCGGTCACACTCTGTACATTTAACTCTTTTTCTCCACTCCCAAAAACTCTCTGCACCCCTCTCTCTCTCTCTTTGCCCCGCCCAAAACGCTTCTCATTGGCTATTCCACAACATTATGTTGCCAAAATATGTTCAGAATAATACAAAAATGACATATATGATAATGCTGTGTTTTGATCCCATTTTATGCCTTATTGGACTCAATAATTGCAACGTGATAAGAACGAAATGTGAACTACATAAGAGTGCAGTTCAATAAATGCCAGAATAACCGCGTTCACAACGAGCGAGTCGTTCACGTTCGTTAAAAATATGATATAGTTTGTGAACGATCGTTCAATGAACTCGTTCAGGTACAACACTGCCCATTAGCTTCCACCATAGTGGTTGCTAGTCTTCCTGGAGTCCCAGTTAAAAACATTGAAGCATTTATACATTATTAACAATAAAAAAAATTACACATGATTCACAATAGAAAATGTATACATCATTCACAGTAAATACAATGGCAATGCAGTAAAGTAAATAACAGTAAACACATCTCAAAAAGTAAAAGTTTCACATATGGTACACCATATAGTTTAGTCTTCTTTTAAATGCATGTAAATTTGGTACATCCCTCAGTCTAATTGGTGAAATGTGTGCGATTGATACTTTTACATCAATGAAAATGAACTGAACTAGGAGCTTGTGGTTGGAATGGAGCGTTTGGTTCACACCAATTGCTGTTTGTGTGATGGCACCCTAAGGGGT
The DNA here is from genome assembly GCA_020466265.1 of Siphamia tubifer. Taxonomy (NCBI): domain Eukaryota; kingdom Metazoa; phylum Chordata; class Actinopteri; order Kurtiformes; family Apogonidae; genus Siphamia; species Siphamia tubifer. The sequence continues at coordinate 10,968,007 of CM035788.1, forward strand.
AAAAGAAGTTATCATTTTTTATACAGTACACACACTGAATTATCCTTTTTTTAGAGGCAAAATTATGCCTGAGACATAAAGTAAAGGCCCAATTCCGAGAAAGCAAAAACCAATTTCCCCTGGTGAGTTCTGTAATTACACTCCTAACATCCTCTGAACTTTCTTGTCACAACACAACAAAACCCATCCATGTCTGCAGCCATATCTCTGTGTGTTGTTTGCCCACAAACCACCATGCTGAGAGTTCTGTTTTAACCTTGAACTACCTGGGAATCTTCCCCACCACGCGCCATCTATTTTCTTTTTCAGTGCAAACAATCCTTTCAGATCAAGAAGCACACCCAGCAATGACCCATTCTCCAAAAGCTCCCCCGGGACTTTAAACATGGCCGCCTGCTGGTGATTCAAGCTGGTTGACAGAGCTGTGGGGGGTGCTCACTCTGGGAGTATTTAGAGAGATGAGTCTGCTGCCTGCATGTGCACTTCATCTTATGCTTCCCCCTTCCCTTATCTTCTATAAGTGCTGCCTCCTCCAGCTTCACATCTTACAACTGCCTTTGAAACACCAGTATTTGCAGAGGAAACGGCCTATTTTGTTCTGTTTTGTGGCGACATTTATATGAGTGTGCAACTCTCAGGGGAGTAGCAGCTTAAGCTTTGTGTATTGTGCCAAAACTTTCTAATAGAAGCGGGTTTTTGCATCACAGATGAGAACTAAAGCCACTCTCTCCATCTTGGTGTCTATAATTCTCATAGTACTCTTTCCCTCCCTGTCATTATCTACCTTGAAGTGTCTGTTTGGTCTCATTCCTCTCCATTTCTGTGTGAATAGTGGGACTGGCTTTACTCAAACAGTGCCTCTGGGATTGTTCTTCCATCTGATGAGTTTTAACATTGTCAAGTCACCGTGTGTAAATGGACTGAGGCTATAATAGTCTCAATTAAAAACATAAAGAACTACACGTTTGTACAAAGAAAAAAAAAAAAGATTATTTTTGTGATGATCTGCAAAAAACTACAGACAAGAAGCAAAGCCAATTCCCACCCCAGTACAAAGAACGTAATTAAATCGATAATGCGACTTATCGCTGATCCTTTCTTCTTTCATTTGTTCTCTTTCTTTATAGAGAAGAGCATGAATGCGAAGTACTACTGTCAGTCTACTCCAAACTGTTTTCTATGGAAGCTGCTGAGGAGCACAGTTCTCAATGAGCTGTCGTGTGACATGATTTAATGAGATTTCCATAGGGTACATAATAGTGCGGTGTTAAGTTAACCTAGTTAAGCTGCAGGAACAACCTTAACAGACACACGTGTAGCTTTGCAGACATCCATTTAACAATGTCAATCATTTTGTGCTTTCAATCTCCTCTCTAAAAAGACAATAATCTATTCCAGGAAACATTCTCAACTAACAAAGACTTCATTTGATTTATTTTCTTTTCATTGCTCGTATAGCAAACAAAGCAAACCATGTGCAGCTGAGACTTATCATATAGAATCATCACCAACTATCATGAAAATACAACTAAAGGGTGCTTTCAAGCCCTCCAGTGCTTACAGTTGTGCTCATAATTTTACATACACCAGCAGAATTTGTGATTCTTTGGCCATTTTTCAGAGAATATGAAGGTTAATACAAAAAAATTTCTTTCACTCCTGGTTTGGTGAAGTCGTTTTTTTTTTTTATCAAACTCTTTAAATCATACTGACAACAGAAACTATCCAAATGACCCCTTTAACATTAATAATAGATGGAGATATTTTGTGGTAGTTGTGGCTGATACACTTTATTCTCTCAGATGGTAAAACGGCCCATTCTTCTTGGAAAAACCCCTTCAGCTTCTTTCACATTTTGGGTTTCCTTGTATAAACTGTATATTTGAGGCCTTCCGAAAGTGGTTCAATGACATTGAGGTTATGAAACTGAGATGGACACTCCTTCACCTTCCCTTTTTTCTGCTATAGCCAATGACAGGTCACATTAGCTTTAAGTTTGAGGTAATTGTCCAGTTAAAACATCCAAGACATTCAGTCGGGATATGTAAAAGGTAAAGTACTTTATTTGTCATAATACACTATACAATGAACACACACTATGAATCTAAAAAGAAACTAGAAAAGGACTCTGAGAGGAGCACATACCTAAGCCAAGGCAGACACCCACCCCTCCCTCTCAAATGAAGAGAGGTCCGCCAAGGAGGTTATGTTTTTGCCAGAGTTTGTTTGTCTGTCTGTCTGTCTGTCTGTCTGTCTGTCTGTTAGTTAGCAAGATAACTCAAAATGTTACGGATGGATCTTGATGACATTTACAGGATAGGTTGGTAATGGGGAGATCTGGAAATGATTAGATGGTGATGGGGGGGGCTCAAAATAACACAAAAAATGTACAAGCGGATTTTGATGTAACTTTCAGGAGGTATTAGGAGTATCACAAGGAACAAATGATTACATTTTGGTGGTGATCTGGAAGAGATCCTGGATTCTGAATCACTTTGAGGTAAATGGGAGTGATCCAGAATCTAGGATCTCTTCCGGTGATCCGTCCATAACTTTTTGAGTTATCTTGCTAACTAACAGACAGACAGACAGACAGACAGACAGACAGACAGACAGACAGACAGACAAACAAATTCTGGCAAAACATAACCTCCTAATGCAGTAATAAAGGAATAACAACTGTATGTGTTAGCATTTCCATCCAATGAAGCACAACACATTTTCTCAATCTTAGTAATTTGCTCAATTTTGTTTTGACTTGTTTCAAGTCCAAAAAAGAAAATGCACAATGAATATCAGTGAACATCAGAAGGAATTGTCTGCTGTTGCTGTCAACAAAATCATCAGCGAGAAAATAAGATGTGAATCACTCTCCTCGTCGCTCTCCTTTATGTGAATAAAACAGAATCACCTCTCAGTATTAATTGGTATATTTGCATAGAATGAATAGTTAAGAGATACCATTGTGATTTTTTTTTTTTTTTTTATTAATCCATTTCCTTTGACAGCGCAGCGCTTTTTGTAAACACCATCAGTCCTGTGGCAATGCTTTACAACTTCCAACTCAACCACATCATCTGATTATTTTACAGTTCCCCAAATCAAACGCAGTCATAATTAAAAGGAGGCAAATCAATTCAGCACAGCTCATTGTTTTGATCTGCGGTAATCAAAGGGAGTAAGCTCTTTAAATAAATTATGCTTTTCACATTTCCTGGCAAGTATTTCTGCTGGCACCCTACTGTGCATATTTGTCAAGTGAGCCAAACATGTTCATGAACCAATTGAAGCTGTTTTCTGAAACCTAGAGGGAAATCCTTTTTTGTTTGTTTTGCGTTGTTTTTTTTTTTGTTTTTTTTTTGTAGTTTTGTGATGAATGTAGAATGACTTTATGAGTGATTTGTTGTGTTTGTATGTATTTATGTAGCAGTTCTTGGTGCCACCAGCATACAGTGTCTAAATGCATCATTTCAATTGATGTCTGCTTGATGTAAAGTCAGCAGAAAAGTGGCAGGTGGTCACACTGAGATGATGCTGCATTACCTGCGGTGCATTTTCATCTATCACACGATATTGTTGCAGGACAAACAGGGATTAAGTGTTCATCAATCTTCTCTTGTGTCTCATCGAAAGACAAAAAAAGTACATTATTCCTTGGATGTTTTACTCTGAAAACCAGTTGCAATCGAAGATGACTGACAGGGACAGAGCGTACACAACCACTTAAATAATTGAGATTTATCACCAGTTGCACAAGTAAAATGTGTCTGCAGACAAGCATGACATTTTGCATATATATGAAATCATTAAAAAACACAGGAATCTTATTTGGTTGGTCTGAAATAGAGCATTGATTTTTCTGCTTATAAACTCAACATGGTTAACCTAATTAATCCCTGTAATTGGTACCAAATAACACTCACCGTTCCTTTAGTTGCTGAACTTCATCACATTTAGGTGTCAAAGGTTGAGTCGATATAGACATAGATTTCAGAGGGTGCAGCGAGGAATCAATATTTAGAGCACACGTCTTTGTCCCCCAGTAAAATTCATGCTATTTGGTCAAGAGTAAATACAATTGAGTTTTATCTACAAGTCGACGTGATCTCAAATGGAGAGGATGTGGTGGCTACGAGAAGGCCTCAGGGTTACTCAAGGTGAAATGTGTTTTTGTACTTTAACCTTTTAAACTATCAGAGGTTGAAAGTAACAAAGTAAAAGTACTTTGTTACTGTACTTAACTAAATTTTTTAGGTATCTGTACTTTAATTGAGTATTTATTTTTCTGGCAACTTTTTACTTTTACTCCCTACATTTTTGTATAAATATCTGTCCTTTATACTCCTTACATTCTCAGAATAGACTCATTACTTTTTCAAACTAAACAGATGTGACAGTATGAAAAATAAGTCACCAGAGGAAAAATCAGTGGAGGAGAGAAACTGTTAGTTTATATATTATAGTTATATGACTATTATCTCATAACTTTTTATCTCACAATTTTTACATTTTCTCTTAAAATTTAGCATTTTTTAAATCTCATTTGTAATTATTTGTTTATCACAATGATGACTTTTTCCCTGTTTTTCCTAAATTCCCTGCCCATACCCACAAAACACATTATCTACCCAGTAACTCACTTTTAAAAGCTTTATTTTAGATACTTTTGAAACTTTTCCAATTTTTCCTGGTTAAATAAGTATTATTACATTCATGGTGGAAAAAAATGCATTTTTACTTTTTTACAATTGTGAAATTGTACTTTTTTACTTTTACTTAAGTAAAGGAGTTAAATCAGTACTTCTATTTTTTACCAGAGTATTTTTTGACACTGAAGATATATAAATATGTTTGTATCACTTAATTAGAATTAAAATATATAAATATGCTTGTATTACTTAATCACTTATTAATTCTACTCACAATCAAGTTTTATTGTTTGCTTAATTATTAATTTCTTTGTATAACTATTAAATGAAGTACAATGTGTTGCCTCAAATAAGATTCTCACACATGCAAAACTAACAATGTGCTACATGACTAACCTTGCATTCCTTTACACCTCTAAATCATCTTGTTTATCTAACACGCCACCGGTTTTTCCCTAAATCATCTTTCTTATCTAATACACCACCGGTCTGAACCGGGGGTGAAGTTCCTGTCTGGTTTTGAGCAAAGTCTCCAGTATACAGGTTTGAAGGACATCTCTGGGTGCAGCTGTGTTCTTATGAAAACGAGGGCGTACATCTTCAACCCCAGCCTGAAGAAGATGATGTTATCAAGACAACTATAAAATATTACTTCTGTGTTTCTTGTGTGTTCTTTTCTCTCTGTAGCTCCCTGGTTTCGTCCGGACCAGAACAAAGAAAAACCCAGATATCTGTCGCACATTTTTTCTAGATTTCTTTGTTAGGGTTAATGGTAATAAAACTTCTGAAACTTTATTTTTGGATCCTGGTGGTTTCTTCCCGACAGAAACTAAAAATGTAAGTTTTCCTACAACACCAGTATCTGTACTTCTACTTAAGTACAGAATGTGAGTACTTTGACCACCTCTGTAAACTTACAAGCGTCCACATATATGTAGGCTGGAAGTAGTCACTCAAAAATGTTAAGCAAACCACACAAAACTGTCCCAAATGTCACATGACCTAATGCAGTTTGACAATGGAGATTCTCACACATCAGATGATATAAACCACTTTCAGATAAAATAGGGTACAATGATTCTAAAATGACCCCATTATTCATTTTAATTACAAAATGTACATTTTTTATCTTAATTCTGGATCTGTGATTTATATACTGGCTTTTCCCCCTATTTATACACATCAGTAATCACCTTTGACCAGATGCAATGACTGCATCAGTTACACCTCAACTATGAAGAATAAATCACATTTCTATGGTCATTTCTTGAGAAGAGGAAAAAAATAGAAATTTTATGCAAACCTTATGACCAACAGTATACATAGACTTGTGGGAAAAAAATATTGACCATAAAAAGTAATCAAAAACAATGATTATGCAATCAAGTACTAACTCCTGTGTATTGTGTAATTGAAATAGATGGAAAAGAAAACATGGAGTGAATAAAAGCACTGATTTTATCAGTACAATACCATAGATATTGATGTAAGAACTGAATTTTGGTTATCAAGAAAACACAGAAAATTGATAGATATGGGCTCCAAAATTAAATTATTATGAGTCATTTTTGTTGTTATCTTTATATTTGTTCAAACAAATGTACCTATAGCTTTACCAGGCGTTAAAATAAACAAGAAACTGAAGAAAACAAGGACGGTCTAATCATTTTTCCAGTACATGTGGCAGCATTGTGCCAAAAAGTACAGATATTACATATTTGTATAAGCTGACTTTTTGCAAAATTTTTGATTATGACAAAGAATGAATTCTATCCAGACAGTATATGTGTGGGAGTTGACATAAACCAGTGTTATTTGCTCAAAGTCAACATACGCAGACCATAAACTTTGTGCCATAGTGGGAACATATGCAGCGGTCATTGAGGTTAGATCTTCATTATCATAATGATTGTAATGGAGCAGAACTCAGATGCAGACATTAAGTTTAAGCCTCTAGGTTATTATTCACCCACAAGAAACAGCTGTGTTATAGACCTGCTTTGACAAAATACATGAGGTTGAATTAAGCACGAAGGGCAATATGGACATACAAACGATGAGTGTGAGCAGTGAATATTTATTTAGTCAGAATGTAGAGCTATTGCATCTATCTTATTTGATGTATCCTGCAGAAAACAATGCAACTCCATCTTTAGGAGTACAGAAAGAGCATATCTCAGGTAACTGAATCTGACTGGGGAAGGTACATTATAGACATTTTAATACTTTTACACTGTTTTGAGAGCATTGATTTGTTTCCTGCAATGCAAAACACTGGTGTAGTAATTGAAACATGCATCACATTAAAAAAGCATTCAGAGAAGCAGCAGTAAAATGGAGATATTAATTGGATATTACATCTCTAATGATGTATTTTATCATGGTTTTATTTCATCCTCATCATTGCAGACTCCCACACACTGTCTCTAATATACCAACAGGGGGAGCCATGACATTTATTTATTTTCTACTTGGTGTATTTTGTTCTGCCATCATTCAAAATCATTGTGAAATGTACAATGTCAGGTTAATCAAATGTTTCTATGCTCATAAATTATAAATTAGCACTCTGGTATAAATATGTTTCTCCAACGTGTTTTCACAAATTCTAATTGCGTGATACATTTTTAATAAAGCTGTATTGTTTGTGGTTCATTAAGCTTTGCATATTTAACCATAGAGATTCTGATTCCTGACCCATGTTTATTTTATACAGTTCATGTCAATGTCAATCAAAATCTGTGAGCAAAAATTTAATAAATCTAACTATCCTGTAGTGATGAAATCCTCTATCTCTGCATATTCGGTTCCTGAAGATATTAGGTTTATTGGGGCAAAAATGATGCAAGAGCATTTTACGCAACTGGTATCAAACACACAAGGCTAAAGGGCTTTTCTTATAATTGTTATGAAGCAATAAAGCATATGCAAAATTAAGTAATTCTGTTTGGGGGAAAGCCAAGGAGTTTATCATGTAGGCATCAAATATAACCTACTGTATGTATAACCTATTTAAGCCACCTATAGGCTGGTGTTGAGAATTAGCACTTGTTTATATATACCTATGCAAAACATATGGTCTCTCCTTGTGATTGTACTAATGTAATTTGTTATGTCCATATTAAATAAAGTTTTATTAATAATAATGAGAGAAATATGTTACAGAACAGTCCTCACTTGGGCCAGATCATCTGTGATATGGTTACTGTAGATCATGTGTCAGTAAATCCACATATTCTATAATTCAGTAAAATCTCACCCAACAGTTGGGAGAGATTATTGGAATCAGTGTGTGTGTGTGTGTGTGTGTGTGTGTGTCCGCAGACAAATATCACGCTCAATGAATACTTGAGATATCACCATGAAATTACATGGGCACATACATATAGCTAATATCAGATGCAATGATCCATTTGAGTAAAGGTCAAAGTTTAAGGTCGTATTTAGCAGAAAGGTCAAAATCACAAGAACAGGTTGTCATAGATACTTGAGATTGGCACAAAATAGGGGCTAGATTAGGCATTCTCTGAATATTTGTTTTGTGTGTTTTAAGTCAAAAAGATAAAGACATCAAATATTCACTTTGTGCAGTAATCTCCACCTGTTTTTTCTGCCCCGTTCATAATAATATGCATTATATTGACTAAATGTTTAAAATTACTATTTATTTGTAACATAGTATAGCAAATTGTCACATGAACTTGTTTCAGTAGTCACTAACCTTGAGATGAACATATGTGCAGAAAATGTTTCCTCACTGTTGGTAATCATACAAGACATTTTTATATTTACCTTTTTATACTTTTGAAGGAGATGCATAACCTTTTGACATCTGTTTTGTCTATTGTAAGACTAAGAATAAAATACATAGTTAAAAAAAATAGAATGGGAAACTATTTGTAGGAGTAAAATTAAGATAATGAAATAAGGAGTGTTTGGGTGAGTGAAAATGTTGAGACATGGTTCAATGAGGGAATGTGTAGAGGATTGAATTAATAAATGTAACATTGTAAAGCACAGCTGCAGGAAGGGACAAATGATTGACAAAAGTATTAGAGTTGTAGAATGCTGAGAGGACAGACAAATGTATTGGAGTGGTGTAAGTTCGAGAGGTCAAAAGTCCATACCACACCTGGCCAATGTGGAACCTGAGATATGTGTACTGGAGTGAAACTCACAGCTGCAGGAGGCCCTTTGTTTTTCTTAAGTAAAAAAGGACCAGACTGTGTGGCGAACAGGGGGTGTAACTGGCAGCTGTGGGAGGCCCCTGTTCACCTTAAGTAAAAAAAAAAGAAGTCAGCGAATTCTTAGCCACCAATAAATCTGACTTAAGCCAAGAATAGGAGGGGCCTAGGCGTGGTTACCCAGACCCGGAAAAAAGTATAAATACCGGAGTGGTTCCAAGCATAGGGCAGAACGTCTCGTGATGCTCTCACCGAGTGTTTAACTTGTGTTCTACAAATAAACACTTGTCTGTTCCAAAGACTGTCTCTGCAGCTATTTTGTGCCACCAGAGCACTACTTACAACCTATAATCACTGTGTATTGTTTAGTTAAGAGTATAGGCTAACACAACCTAGCATAATTCCACGGCGAGCAGGTGATCCTCGTCAAATGTTTATGTCAGAAACAAGCAGCTTTTATGAGGTACATTGAAGATGAGGAATCTGACCCAAGTGAAGGAAACAAATCAAAAGCCCTCCTCGACAAGATAAGAGCAGAGATCAAACTACCTTTACAAGTTAATCCTGTTTTAGTGAAGGAAAAAAATGGCAGCTGTGGTTACTAGACCAGTCCTGTAGAAAAAAAACCTAAAAGAACTCTACATTAAACCATAAACTTGTTTTTGATCATGTGACAATTTGCTATATTATGTTACAAATAAATAGTAATTTTAGACATTTAATCTATATAATGGATATTATTATAAACGGAGGCAGAAAAACCAAGTGTAGATTACTGTACTAAGTGAGAATTTGATGTCTTTGTTTTGACCTAAAACACACATAACAAGTATTCAGAGAATGCCTAATCTAGCCCCTATCTATGACAACCTGTTCTTGAATTAGAGCCAATAATGTGATTTTGACCTTTCTCTCAACTACGATCTTGACCTTTGACCTTTACTCAAATGAACCATTATATCCAAATATTGCTATGGACATGTCCATAGCGTCCATACCCAATTTTCCGCCCATGGCATGATATGTCTCTGCAGACACACACACACACACACACACACACACACACTGATTACAATAATATCTCCCAACAAATGTTGGGTGAGATTGACGTGGATGGTTCCCGTCGTATATACTCAATACTGTTTTAGTATTTAACTGCATCATTAAACTGCTGGCTATACAACTTTTAGGTTCTGTTAAAATGCTAAATACTCGTACTTAAAGACAAAAAAGTTGATGGAGCCCATCTTCAGATCCAACAAGTGTTTATTCATAAAGCATGGTTAAACAGAAGGAGGGGAACCCCGGGGGACGCTCTGGAGATGGCTGGATCATCTCCAGCTTTTATTCCTTAAGGGTCTAGGATTTCCTCGCCCCAGACCCCTCCTATGTTTTGGATGTTTTCTGGGTGTTTTTCCACTGATAAATTCCCAAAACTATTTCTAATGGTGTCTCAACAGTGGTTCCCATTCTTTTTTAAAAACATGGCGGATTGGGTGGCTTCCCAGAACTCTGGGTTACACCCACTTAGCCATTAGCTCCTTTTTATTATAGTGTCCTTCTTTCCTTAGTCCATACATTACATATCCCATACCATACTTAGCCATTTACCTGTTCATCTGTTGACATATCACTCATTTTCCATGTTCATTCCCAGACATGCTAATTGCAATAAGTGGTCTGGCAGTTGGCCTGCCATTCACTCTGGCCCCAGCCTAACCTCTACAAGATTAACAAAGCCCCTGAAGAAAAAGAGCACAGCAGCTTAAACAAACCTAACAAAATTACCAACAAAATATATAATTGACTGAAGTACAAAATGTCCTCGTTCATGCCTCAGTTACATTGTGATTTAACAATGATATTGCAAATTATACATAGTAACTCCTAATTCATCTTATACTTGGTGAACTGTAGAAAGCAGAAATGTTGCCAAAACAACAACATTTATGGACACAAATATCTGTAACATAGTGATATATCTGTCACATACCCCAACAATCCCCAGGTTTTGATTGCTTTTCAAGTGTTACATTTCACATGAATGAAACAGCTGAATCACAGACAAATATGCCTCAGTCACAATCTCAATAACAGTGAAGATATATCCCAGAATATCATTTTTCCTTTATCTGCAAAATGGGAACACAGTGTGGTACTCAGGGAGCCTGGAGTTTGCAGTTGATGTAAAAAATAAAATCACCACACCTGCTGACATGTGACAACCATCTGTAAAAAAAAACAATCCCTGGTAGAAATGAGAATGAGCCGATCTGGACCTCAGGGATCAGCGTCGGGTACTATGACATGAATAAAACTCTCTATTAGGACTTCTCTACCTCCTCAATCAAAAAGCAATATCTTTACACAAGATGAGAACATAAGGAGTCTTGTAAATATAGCCTGAGGCTGCAGTCACCGCTGCTACTGGATAAACAGTGTATGACAGTAACTCTGCACTACTGTGGACAAGGCTGTGATTTATTTACAATAGTTCTCTTGCATTAGGTGTATTATCCCCTCATATGTATACAAGCACCTGTGAACAGTACAAAATAATACACATGCTTGGAAAATATTTTTTGCAAGTGGAGATCTTTTTATGCAGCTACATATTTCCAGCCTTTCAATATACAGTTGTGGAAAAAGGTTTTCATATACCCTTAAGATTTTACACAATGTCCAATTTTATACTGAAATATGAACTGATTTTTGTGTGTTTGTGTGGTTGTTTCAGACAAACAGATGCAAATTATTGTTTTGTTTGTGTGATTGAAATAAATGAATAACAAATCTAAATTACTGGCAGTTTCAACATGTTATGTCATGGAGGTTTTTCTGCTGAAACATACGGTTTTTGACCTGGTCAGAACAGAACATGTGCAAAAGGACCATGTAAGATTGGAGAAGGGAACAAAACTTGGCCGATTTCAGTGACTTAAGAATGATTTTTAATGCAATATATCACAAAATGCATAGGGTGTCAAAAATGTTTTTCCCCACCACTGTGTAATGTGTATCTGTAATACCAAAAACATTCATTTTAATAGATATTATAAAATTAGTGTACACATTGAAATAACATGTTATATTTTACGAAGCAGAAGGCAAAGACATAGAAAAATATATCTTGAGAAGAACAGTAGTATGAAAATAAAGTTGTAATATCTTGCAGGGGGTAGATATGTTATGATCAAAATATAGCAAAGTGTAGGAGAACAAACAAGATATCAACAGAAAATATCACGGGAATGAAGTCAGAATATTAAAAGAAAAAAATATTGGTTTTTGTTTTTTTGTTTTATAATCAATCAGAGTTATGTAGAAGGATATCTCCATAAATTAGACCTAGGCATAGGTTAAATATTGTGATTTTTTTCTTGAAATATTACAGAGTAAGGATTTTAATATTACAAATTTGGAGATAATATTGTTTTTTTTTATCTTGTTGACCATAATATTCTTCCCTAATATTTGTAATATGAGGATAAACAAGAATTCTTAATAATGATAACGATAAATGATGATAATAATAATTTTTAAAAAAGTACTCGGAAACTTTTTCATCCGGAACCTTTTTTTTAATATTCCATTTCTGGGGGGGACTAATTCGTGTCGGACATGTTTATTTTCTGGAGGAAACCTGAGACTTTGCAAATGTTTGGTAGTTTTTACGCATTAATCAGCCTTTAATCTTGAATGCTGTAATGTCGTGCTGCTCATATATGTTCGTTATTGTTGATGCCATAAAACGTGTCGTTGTTGTCAAAGTTAGAGACAGAATCAGCCTCTAGACCAGTGATGTAGTAACTTTATTAACATTAACACTAGCTTTTATTGACATTTGGTGAAAATGGCAGTACTGTTAAATCGTCGAAAGTGTATTTCAATATGCTTCAGTGCATTTAAACGGAAAAGCGGTGATAAATCGATGTCAAATACAAGTCAGTCGAATGACACGTACATTAGTCGATTTATTTTGGAAAACACAGAGTTAACTGGAGGTCAAAGCCTGACTCCAGAAATAAAACTCAGGTTATTTACACCAAACTGCAGATTCTGGGGCGAAAGGCCGGAGCTGTGGCCTTTTGATGACCCTTACTGGGCTATATACTGGCCAGGAGGTCAGGCATTATCAAGGTATTGACGAGTTCTATTTGAGGTAAATGGGGGGGAGGGGGGTCTCAATGTATTCAAATCAGAAGGTAAGAAGTTAGTAAATGAACAAAATAGATAGTACTTATCTATCTATCTATCTATCTATCTATCTATCTATCTATCTATCTATCTATCTATCTATCTATCTATCTATATGTATGTGTATATATATATATATATATATATATATATATATATATATATATATATATATATATATATATATATATATATATATATATATATATATGTAAACTCTATAATAATAATACCAGTAGTCTTAATTTTGCTTAGTTTTTTTTTTTTTTTTTTTTTTTTTACAACTTACTCTGCTAATTCTTCTACCTAAAATAAAAGAACACGACAGTATTTGGCTGTGGCTTCTACTCATAGCCGATAGAGTAGAACGAGAAAAGGAGGGAGATGAGAAAGAAGAGCGCTATCACATGGGTACAGTCCATTTATATACGGTCTTTGAAAAATTGGGTGACAGGAGGTGTGTGCAAGCAGGTCCATCTTAATGCGTATGCCTACATCTTATATCATAAAAGGTGATGTTTTCTTGGTAAAAATGCAAAATCACCCAGGCTTTGTATGCCATAATTGTAAAATAAACCTCTCTGGACTCAACTTTAGGGCCCTCAGAGTTCATATGCATGTAGGTGAACATACTTTTTCCAGGCTGAAACTTATTTTAAAAATTAGTTTGGCAAATGTTGCATTATCATTTGAACTGGCTTTCATGTATGTGCATGAAAAACTACAAACAAGTGAAAAAGAATTGTAAAGAGAAAAAATAAGAAATAATGTATTTATACCGATATAGAATAAAAAAATATATATATTTAAATATTTTTATATATGTTTATTATAGTAGCATCCTGACATTGAAGTGGATTATAGTATTGTTAGCATTATGAAATACAGTATCATATCATCATCAGTAACACTTAATCTTACAAAATAAACAATTGGGTTAGATGATGGGGCAATCACCTCTGTGGGAAGGAAATATGTGGACAGCAAATATTCTTATTAAGTTACAAAGATGTATTACAGAAAGATGTATCAAATTAAAATGAACAACCAACAATAATCACAGTAATCAAGACAAAAATAAGATTGTCAGGTTGTGTGAGGGTTACAGTTGAAAAAACAACTTAACAATGAATAACTACTGGGTTTTTCTTTTCTAGATGTGGTCACGTACACACATACCTACTTATTTGCTAAGTAACTACTTAGAATGCCATTTTGAGAGACCTCAAAAAACAAATGGAAAAACAGGCACAGAGTCCATCCATTTATTTTGGATAAAAGAGTAAAAAAAAATCAATTTCAATCAAGCATTAACTATATGTTCAAATAAAGATGAGTTGAGACATTTTTTCCTTCCAAAATGTGCAGTCTGAATGTGCAATACACTGTGTTACCCCTGTCTCCTCCTCCCTGCAGATACCTCCTGGATAACCCCTCAGTATGTCGCGGTAAATCTGTGCTGGATCTGGGAAGTGGCTGCGGAGCTTCATCTATTGCAGCTAAAATGTGTGGTGCTGCTCATGTAACTGCAAATGACATCGACAAAGGTATTTTACCTGTGTGTGCTGTGGCTCCATCATTCTGTTGCATTATTGTCAAAAGAGGAAGAATGTAGGTTTATGTATCCAATCAAGCAGTAACATGTGGACATGCTGCCATAGTAACACATGGATGACTCTTCACCATGGTATGCATGATCCAAATTGTATCAAAAGATCAGTATTTTCTAAAAAGTTCACTCAAATTTGAAGGATCATGCATTTTGAAATTAAAAGTTGGAATTTTTGACAGGCCGTTTTAATTTTCAGAACTCCTGGTTCGCAGGTGCCCCCACACACCAGCGTTGGTACTTTCCCGAATATTACCAGAACCACACAACCAAACTTAATGGGACTTAACCAAACGTTCATTTTTGTTTATGTGTTTGTTTAATTTTATTTTGCTAATATGAGTTTCAGTCCTGATATGCTGCCCTGAGGACGATTTTGTTTCTCTTTTTTTTTGTTGCTTTTATTCTTATGTATGAAATGTGTGTTTTTTGTGGTAACACCTGGAATCTAATACTTTTAAAATTTTGAGTCAGGTCACCTTCATCCATGTATCCAAATAAATTATATTAATTAATTAATCACATTGTTAGTTTTATTGCGACTTGATTTTTACTTGTATCATTGATTTTACCCTTTAACGTCTACCTATCTTGACACCCCATCTAAGAGGATGGGCCTTAAATCAATGTGGGCACCAAGTAGAAATATGTTATCCAAGGTAAAATCAATGATTACAAGAGAAAAGAGACTGATTACCTTACTGAATGACTCACTCCCCACACCACTTCTAGAACCTAGTCAGGCTAATCTGTCTGTGCCCCCCACTAGGACAAAGTTTAAGATGAGGACAGGGACTCCAGGTGAAATGCTCAAAGCAAGAATGTTTTAAACTTATATTTCCTCCCGGCTCCACGACGACAATCTGACATCTACTGGCATTTACAGAAGACATGCACTGACGGTGAATGGAAGTGCTCATAACTCATAACACAACATGACAGGGTGTCAGATGACACGTCTATTTCATGTTCTAACAGGTCTATCTTTATACACAAATGAAGGTCACAGAGAAAAAAAACAGCATTCCACCATGTTACGTCATACTGACTATCCAGCTGCACTTTAGCAGATATCAACATGATCACTTTAACATTTTCAACTTTACAGAAGAGGAAACGAAGCTCAGTTGAACCTCAGTTGAAGTCTTCTCTGATCTATACTGGTTATCAAAAGGTGGGGGAACACAGCATGGAGTGTGAGATACAAGGGTCATATGCATATTAATGGATGCACATGAAGGTGTCAAAGGCAGATGAAGGGTGTCGAGACCCACAGTTCTGCAAAAGATTTGAATACAGTGATAGGGTCCATTATCAAAGAAATTAATTGACGTATAACAGCAGGGGGTCTGAAAACCCGTGTCAATAAAATCAGCATTAAAGATCTACACCCATACAAAAGGTGATGTGACTAAACGGCTTATTCTTACTCGAATAAGAAAGAGGTTCAGAAATTCAGATGCTGTTGTATTCATCTGAAAGGCTACGCAAATGACCAAGACCCAACACCCGCATGATAGAGGTCTGTTGAACCTCGGGTAATTCCAGCACTCCGTCTAAATAGGGTCCTAACCCCCTATGGTGGACCGACAGCCCAGGAACCTGACTGATGTAGAGAAGATCTGTGTGGAGGAGTGGGCCAAGACCCCTCCTGCTGTGTGTGCAAACCTGGTGAAAAACTACAGGAAACGTTTTGACTTCTGTAATAGCAAACAAAGGCTACTGTACCAAATATTAACATTCATTTTTTCAGGTGTTCAAACACTTATTTGCAGCTGTATCACACAAATAAATCATAAAAAAATCATGCATTGTGATTTCTGCATATTTCTTTTTAGTTTATCTCTCTCACAGTGGACGCGCATCTACGATGAAAATTTCAGACTCCTCCATGATTTCTAGGTGGGAGAAATAGCAAAATAGCAGGGTGTTGAAATACATATTTTCTTCACTGCACTCCTCTCCTTTTGCAATAATAGCACTTAGTTTCGTTCAAAACTCTTTTGGCACAGTATCTGGTTACACCCTTGTCTTATGACACACATTACTTAGGACATTGTCCAGATGTTTCCTGTGAAATTCCTCTATTTACTGGTTTTAACTGGTTATTTGTCCTTATTAGGAATTGTTGTTAACTTTATCAGGTATCTGTACTTCCCCTTTTTATGTATCATGCTGACCATCTGATGTTTTTACATACATGGTGTTCTGACACACCGTATTTTTAAGAACAACTCTCAACTTGTTCCTCTTCTTAAGAACAAGTCTCAACTTGTTCCTTTTCCTATGACCATGTCTCATCCTGTTCCTGAACCCTGTTTAACACATATGACTTTTGTAATCACAACCAAATCAACATTTTCTCTAACTTATCATTCACATTGATAATATAAAAACACATTTAAAATGAAATGACATTTAAAATCATTATTTTTTCATCATATTTTTCATATTGGTTATATGTATATATATTGTCACACAATTCATACTACTTTTCATGTGAATCACACCTTAATCACTCTCTTAATTTGTTTAACAACTTGGTTATATATGTAATTTCATTCATTTTGTCTTAAACCAAGGCCTTTGACCTCTACCTATGTTGACTGGTCTTTTTATTCATCTTCCTAATGACGTTACAGAGGTGGAAACAGTTTTTAGGCACCCCATGCATTTGTTACATATTGTACTGAGAACCACTCTTAAGTCACTGAACTTTGCCCAGTATTTTCCATTCTTCAAACCCACATGTTCTGCTCTGAGCATGCACTGTTTAATGGAAGTCAAAGAATAACAAAATGTTAGTTGCCTCTGCTAAAGAGGTTATGTTTTCATCAGGGTTTGGATAAGATAAGATAAGATAAGATAAGATGAGATGAGATGAGATAAGATAAGATAAGATAAGATAAGATAAGATAAGATAAGATAAGATAAGATAAGATAAGATAAGATAAGATAAGATAAGATATTCCTTTATTAGTCCCTCTATGGGTAATTCTGTCTCTTGTTATGCAGGTATGTAAGTATGCCCAACACCTTTGATGCCCAAGGATTGTAGTTGGTGTTGTTTTGCCATCATCTTCCTTGTGTTGGATTCTGCTACTAACCCTCAATAACTGAAGATCCTCCTGGAAGTCTTTTAGCTTCACAGCTGGTATAGTCATTATAGTCATAGGGGAACAAAATTCCTTGGCTGTCTGTCCAAGATAACTGTTTTAGTCTTTCGTTTAGTTCCACTGTGGTGTCCTCATCTGAGGTCAACAGTAAAATTTCTCCCTCACTCTGCACCTTCAGTCCACTGTTTTAGAAGGTTATTGATTTTGCTAAATCTCCAGTATTGGGAAGTACAACTTGTAGTTCCAAGGCATGGAGCATAACTTCTCCATACAGTCTCCACTCTAACACTCTGTAACAGTTTCTCACTTTCCAATACTCAAAAATGTGCAAATGAAATAATCTTCCAGAGTCATGAAGAAGTCTGGTTATTGTCCTTCTAAACAGTATTTTAATATCAGCCATTATTCTTCTACTTAAATGAAATAAGACTATAATGGAAAATGTCTGATTCCACCTCTGGCAATCAGATGAGATTTTTATCTTTACATAGGATATATCGTCTCAGATGCATTTTACTACTATTTAATCAACTGATAATGCCCGGGAGCCACTGCTGATTTCAGCATTTCTTTTTTAAGAAATGACCGATAATATCTGAGAAATGATGCTGGCTCAGGATTCTTCATAGACTTTGCTGAGTTGGCTTTTCCTTGCATTTTAGTTGATCTGATCTGGTGAGATCATTTCTACATAAAGAAACTGCAATGTAAGATATGGAACATGATCATTAGCATGTGATTTAATAGTATGATTAAACTAAAAACATTATCATTTGAACCATAGTTGTAAGCAACTTAATGACACATGATGCAATATATTGTCACAATTTGTCCTTGTTATAAAGTACTAAACATGCATTTCTGTGTTCAAGTTGCAGCCATTGCAACGGTCATCAACTGTGAGGTCAATGCAGTGGAGCCTCCCTTTTGTGTGACTGACAACATGATATGTTCGGAGCCCCAGTGCTTTGATATAATCCTCCTGGGTGATATGTTCTACGATGAGGACCTCTCCACAAGCCTTCACAGCTGGTTGGATCTTTGCATCAAACGCCATGGCACCACAGTGCTGATTGGGGATCCTGGACGAGCCCAGTTTGAGGAGCACAGGATCCGACGACTCCTGCATCAGCTGGATCAGTTTGAACTGCCTAAATCTGTGCAAGATGAGAACTATGGCCTGACCTGCAGTACTGTGTGGCACTATCAGCCTGATCTCTAAAGACAGGAAATTTATTATGATAGTGTGGCACATTTTCCACTCAATTTTCTTTTAGTTACATATGTCTTGACACTGATGATATGTAACATATACTCAAACTCAGGAATATTTTTTTTAATCCCAGACCTTATACAATAGCACTGTTCCATATTCTCCTCTGTTGTTTGTTTGTGTTTTGTGTTTTTATTGAGTGGCACTTTTGAATATGCTGTTTCCAGTTTCATTGTTTGGTAGTAATAATTTAATCTCAAGGTGTGATTTATTCTTTGGTAATAATCAATTCCTCTCATTTTCATTGACATGGTTAATTTTATGCCCCACAGTTATTAAAGTAAAAGCCAACATGCTCTGTCTGAAACAATCCATCTTCAGTGTAAATTATTTTCTTGACTGATCTTGTGGTGTTTTTCAGGCACTCTGTCCAGCTGGGTCATTACCAAACTACTGGGACCCCATATGTCTTAGTTACTTAAATGGCCTAATGGCAACAATTGCAAAGTAACACAGAGTCCATGGAATGTTCTCCATAGTTCCTTTTCTACACTACCATTCTAGCATGATCCACTTCAACCACCGGGGTTCATTTCCAGTAGATCCTGGACTTTTTTTATTGGGAAACTTTACAAATATTTGTGATTCTATAAAGTAGTGTGCCATGGAAAATTATCCAATTTCACCTGATTTTTACTCTAAGCGAGTGGCGTAATATAAATATGCAGTGTTGCCCCTAGGAAATGTTTGAAGGTGCAGTGGCAGGGCCAGAGCTCAGACGACCTACCCCAATAGGAAGATACAGGGGCATTCTAAGAAAATGTTGAGAAAATATCTCCTAAAACTGTGACACTTAGTATTATTTGGTAGGTTTTAAGGAAATAAATGAATACATTGTGTTAAAAGAACAAGCACAACCAAACAGCGAGGGAGATTAAAACAACCAACCACCCCAACCTCAGAGCAACTCCTAACTCCCACCCTTGAACATAAATCTCACAACACATGATTACTGCAAGTACACATTCACTGGCAAAACTTGCAGGCTGGCTCAGAACATTTGATCTTCCTGTTTTGTTTTGTTTTGGAGTTTCTCTGATGCTTAAATGCATAAAAGCAGCCAAATGGTCCCCACTGCAGTCTGTTTCTCAGGTTGTTTTTCACCTGTTATGAAGATATCAAACAGAACATTCGAAACAAGGCAGTCAGTGACAGCAGACATCTGCCAAGGCTTGATATGGTGTCATATGACATCAAAACATAACGTGATGGAGCTGTAGATGTTCACCCATCTGATGTCCAAAGGTGAGACGATGTGAATGCAAAAAAACATGAGATTCTAATTTGTCCGGATCCTGAGGTATTACCACTTATGTGTTTTAGTTCTTGACCTCTCGTGTAACCTTGACATTTGACCTTCATTGCTCAAAATCTAATGGGTTCTTCCTTGACCCATTATGTATCATTCCTGAAAGTGTAATCAAAATCCAGAATTGCATTAATATTAAGACATATTAATGGTGTGTCACTCAGTCAGGGACAGGGAGTGCTTGCGAATCATTTAGGCCTCACCTGCACGGAAATGATTTTGAATGAAACCGATTTACTTTTTTAAGGGATTGGCCTTTCATCAAAATAGGACCAGTCTCGCGGATATCCCAAAAGGAAGTCTTTGGAAAATGGGTCCCAGGGTGGAAAGATCTGGATAGGGTGTCGTTGCCATATCCATACTGACGAGTATCCCTGTGTTCACACCCACGTCATGACCACATGACCAGAAAAAAACAGCAGCCTTGCACCCATAGCATTCATTCTCCTCACAGGACAGCAACAATGGCAAACAACAGAGTAGCAGTGGTGAATGGGTTAGGGTGTTAGCAGTGTTATTATTGTTGTTTGTGTCTGGTGTGTGTGTCGTGCCGGTAGAAAAAGGGACGTGGGTGCATTCGCACTACTTCTTCTATTCTTCTCTTGTATCTGGTGGGACTGGCTTACAGCACGCATAGTGATGGTATGTGAATTGCATTGTTTTCAGCAAGTGATTCGCCCCCATGCTGACACAGATTTTTACTTAAACAGTTAAATTTTTACGTAATATCTTTTTGACATGGTTTCAAAACTAAACCCGTATTGAACTCGTGTGGATGTAACCTTAATCATGAGGATCATTAGCAGACCACAGGTTATTCATAACTAAGTATAGTGATGAGCACTTGTTGACTATTCATCAACAGAAAATGGTCAGGAAGAAGTAGTTAATGAGGGGTCCGGGCATGGTGCCCATTAAAAGACAAGTCCTCTTTTGTTGTCCTGAAGGAAGAAAAAAGGAAGAGCAAGATTACAGAGAATAAAACCAGCCAGGACCTTTACCATTGAGTTCACTTTAGTTGTCTTCCTTGTAAATTGAGCTCCCGTAGAGGATGAACTTTGAATGTACTCTGTAAGAAGCAGCCTGACGGTGGAATAAATAATTGACAGAAATGTAACAGGTGGCTTGGTGATAAAAAGGTGCATTGTAAGGGGTCAAAGTCCATACAGCACATGGTCAGCCCAGGATCCAGTGACCTTAAATAAACAAATGATAAGAGTAATAGATTGTGTGGCGAGAACAGTGGGTGTAACTCACAGCTGTGACAAATGATAAGATAGATTGTGTGGCGAGGACAGGGGGTGTAACTCACAGCTGTGGGAGGCCCCTGTTCCGCCTTACATAAAAAAGAGGTCAGCGAACTCCAAGCCACCATTAGAAATAACTTGAGTAATCTACCGGAGGAAAAATACCTTATGAAACATCCAAAAGAGGGAGGGCCTGGGGCGTGGAAAACCCCGACCCTGGACAGTATAATGGCTGGTCTGACTCCAAGCATTTTCAGAGCATCGCAGGGTGTCCTCTCCTTGTGTTTACTTGTGCTTCATGAATAAACACTTGTCGGATCTGAAGACTGTCTCATCAGCCATTTTGTGCCTCTAGAGCATTATTTTAACATAGAATTTACATTATATCAGTTTAATTGAGAGCATAGACAACACAACTCATTGAGAATCCACGATGAGAAATTGATCTTTGTCACTCCATGTGTCTGATATGTGCTTTAACATTAAAGACATATGCTTTTGCTTCAGACAAGGCAACTTGACTACTCATTATTCCTACCAGAAGGCCTGCACATCTATCATTAACCTGACAAGTAGATGGCACTGGCTTCCACCGCAGTGAAAACTCTGTCAGTTTTCCATGCTGGTTTCACTGCAATCTGTGTACAACCAATGGGTGTCTCAAACGTCATCACATATAGCATTATGGCAGTGTTCATAGGACATGTAGGAAGCACTACCAAAGGGACAAATGAATGAAACCAGAACCTTTTATATATCATGCATGTAATACCTCATGTACTGGCCAATAGGTTTTTATTAACACCCACCAAAGTTAATTTTAAACCTCATTTGGCAGGTTTTAATTTAGAACCCTGCTCCTACACTCTGCTACTAGCTTGGAGTACTTGAGGTGTTTCCTTTCGTGTTGTGCTGCCATGC
The DNA here is from genome assembly GCA_020466265.1 of Siphamia tubifer. Lineage (NCBI taxonomy): Eukaryota > Metazoa > Chordata > Actinopteri > Kurtiformes > Apogonidae > Siphamia > Siphamia tubifer. Next base: position 10,990,512 of record CM035788.1, read on the forward strand.
CCTCTTCCCAAGGGATGTTGACAATGTGGACTGCTCTCTACACTGCAGACCACATGACAATTTTTGGCCTGAGAGTAGTTGTTGTGATCTCTCTTGGAAACACCAGCTGTCTTCTCAGGTCTGCCAGCATTTGGCACTTCTTATCTGGTCTCAAGGTGGCAAGTTCCTGCATGTGCATCTTGCCTGGGTATGATGCCTGGCTTGACAAAGACATCTAATGCAGGCCTTGTTGCTTCTGGGGTGCAATTTTCTAGCGCCCTACATCTTTCCAGGAGCTCTGCTAACTTGGTCATAAAGCGTTCCTGGGTCAACGCCACCTTGCATCTTGACAGGATGTGTCAGAGCCTAGTCTTCATGATATTGTATAGCAGACAACCTATCCCACTCCCTAACCACTGGGTGAAGTTCCGGGGGCATGGGAGAGTGTTGTGTCTGCTCTGATCAAGAAACTCAGTCTGCCTTGTGGAGTCCTCTAGATGTCTGCCTACCTGTTATGTCTCTGTACAGATGCCTCTCATCTCTTCCAGGCTCCTTGGCTGCCCATAGATATGTTTTCATGTAGAATTGCCCCTGCTCTATCCCGGTGACCTTACCCACCACCATGCACTCCCTCTTGGTGGCTTTGGCCCAGAACTGCTGTAGAGCTGTCCACCCTAAGCCATCATGACCTGTGTGGGTTGTCCCTATCAACTCTTGTTGCAGGCTGAAGATGGCATTCCCTACCTTGTCAGGTGCTTTCCACTCTGGATTTTCGCATTCCCCATTAAATGGTCATCACTTCATCTCTAGACATGTCCTCTTCTGCTTGTACCCAAGACTGATGGATTTAAAAAGGAAGTTCCGGCATGTTCCATCCAAATAGACTACCATCTGATCATCAAAATCAACATCAACTCAATTCCAAACACCACCTGATGTAACAGTTGGCTAGACTGTCTATCCTGCTGACTTCTGCCATGGGGACCTCACAGATCTTTAGGGGCTACATCACATATTGGTACAGTATGTGCTTGTAGCACAACACCTTGTGCTTCCCTGGGAGCTGGCTTTGGTTGATTTTTGCCAGTCCCTTTGCAAGTTGTTACTTGGCCTGCTTCCCTATCTACCTGTTAGAAAAGTTTGTTGTGTACCACCTCCCCAGGCTCTTGAGTGGTTTGGAATTCCCCCTTGTCCAATGACAAAGGTGGTCATGTCTTGGGAAACTCCTTTCCTTATTGAGAGACATCTTGATTTTATTCCCTTGACCCTCATTCTTGCCCATGAGGTCAGCTCATCAAACAGCTTAAGGAGTCACTGTGTGAGTCAGTGGTGCAAGCCTGCCCTCTGATGACCACCTGCCTGGCCCCTCTGTGGATGACTTCGAAGGCTGTCACAAACCGGATAGGGAAGTTGTGCAGCCCTCCAGAGGTACACACGTATGCAGGTTGCCGAAGTATATGGTGATGATGTTCTTAATACACACTGGAATATGAGAGAAGTCCGGTGCAAAGTCTACTAATTTGTGTGGCACTGAACTGTACGTGTTGGCAAGAACTAGTCATATCATGTGCAGGTCCTGCTTTTCCTTCTTCACCTGTTGGATTTATTCCTCAATCATCAAAGAGTGTTCAAGGCACCCAAGGAAGCCAGGGACTTCCGCTTTCTGGCAGCTTCTGTTGATGTATTAAGTTGCCATGAGGATATTGGTGATTCTCCCAGAATCAAATGCTTATCCTTGGTGTCCTCGATATGCAACCTGATTTTTTTTCATTAATTTTTTTGCCTCTTTTTATCCTAAATTCATGGACATAGTTGAATTCAGGGGCAGTGGTTAGCACTAAGGGTCCTTCTTGCCTCACAGCAAGAAGGATCCTGGTTCTATTCCAACACCAGACTTTTCTGTGTGTAGTTTGCATGCTCTCCCATGTCTGTGTGGGTTTTCTCTGTGTACTCCAGTTTCCTCCGACTATCCAAAGACATGCACTGATAGGTTAATTGGTTAATCTAAATTGCCCATAGGTGTGAATGTGAGTGTGATTGTCTATATGTTTAGCTCTGAGATGAACTGGCGATTCGTACAGGGTGTACTCCACCTTCGCCCATTGTAGCTGGATTGTGAGGATAAAGCGGGTTCAGATGATGAGAGGAGTTGAATTCAGAAACGGAACAATTAGATATTTAAGTACAAAATTTTATTGTCAATTTCTTCATACAAGGAAGCGATTGAAATTTTGTTTCTCACCATCTCACACGTAGACAGAGACAAGACAGGCATTGAGGTGCAAGACAAGGTAACCACAATGGGACATGTCTACAATCTATAGTACCGATAAGCAGCATATGGTGTATTGCATATTGCATGGCCCAGACAGATCTTTCGGATTTCTAGTGCAAGAGTGCAAAAGTACGATGTGCAGTTTAGTCCTTTTGGGGCAGAGTCTGGGGCTCAGTGTCATGATGGGGATGGGTGGGGGTTGATGCGTTCCTGGATTCATGGTGGGCTGGTAGGTGAGTGCTCTCAAGGATGCGAGAGAGTTCAGCATCCTGACAGCCTGGTGGATGAAGCAGTTGTTGAGTCTGGTGGTGCGGGAACTCCTGTATCTCCTCCCAGAGAGCAGGAGGTTGAACAGTTTGTGTGCATGGTGGCTTGTATCAGTGGCAATTGTCTGTGCTTTACAGGTGAGGTGAGAGCTGTATATGTGATGGAGGGAGGGGAGTGGTGCTCCAATGATCCTCTCCACTGTGTTATCATGCAAATTCTGAAGAGACAGATTTACTTTCATAGGTTTGTCCTTGACTGGATCGCTGCGGCTCAAAGTACAAAAACATTAACACTTATTAAAGGTCTTTAAAAAATATGATAAGAGGTGTAAGGAGCACTGTGATGAAGTCTCAACATAAAAATGATCATTACAGTATCCATTATATGTGAAACTGTCAGTTAACGTCAGCCATCCTCACAGAACCGTTGTGAACCAATCCAGGCTGTGCAAGAGGAGTGTCAATGTATTCCTCAGATGCGGATCACCAGATTGGTGGCATCTATGCGACATTGTTGTGTGGCTTGGTCAGATGCCAGAGGAGGATACACGCACTACTGACGGTTTCCTTGGTATTGACCATGTTGACAGAGTGGTTGGTCTGACAGTGTTTGAGTTTTGTTGGTTGGTTGGATTGGTCTTTTGTTTTTTCTCCGTCTCTAATGTTAACACTTTTGGGTGTGGAGTGTGTGGACTTCAGCACAAATATAATAAAGTTGATATAGTAAAGCAACTATCTCCCATACATTTTTAATGATGTTAAGTAGACTCAACAAAAATATAAACGCAACATTTTTGTTTTTGCTCCCATTTTTCATGAGATGGACTTAAAGATCTAAAATTCATTCCATTGTTCACAAATCTGTCAAAATGTGTGATAGTGAGCACTTGTGCTTTGCTGAGATAATCCATCCCACCTCACAGGTGTGCCACATCAAGATGCTGATCTGACATCATGATTAGTGCACAGGTGTGCCTTATACTGCCCACAATAAAAGGCCACTCTGAAATGTGCAGTTTTGTCTCACAGCAAAATGCCACAGATGTCACAAGCATTGAGGGAGCATGCAATTGGCATGCTGACAGCAGGAATGTCAACCAGATCTGTTGCTCGTGCATTGAATGTTCATTTCTCCACCATAAGCCGTCTCCAAAGGCGTTTCAGGGAATATGGCAGTACATCCAACCGGCCTCACAACCGCAGACCACGTGTGACCACACCAGCCCAGGACCTCCACATCCAGCAGGTTCACCTCCAAGATCGTCTGAGACCAGCCACTCAGACAGCTGCTGAAACAATTGGTTTGCATAACCAAACAATTTCTGCACAAACTGTCAGAAACCGTCTCAGGGAAGCTCAACTGCATGCTCGTCATCCTCATTGGGGTCTTAACCTGACTCCAGATCGTCGCCGTAACAGACTTGAGTGGGCAAATGCTCACATTCGATGGCGTCTGGCACGTTGGAGAGGTGTTCTCTTCACGGATGAATCTCGGTTTACATTGTTCAGGGCAGATTGCAGACAGCGTGTGTGGCGTCGTGTGGGTGAGCGCTTTGCTGATGTCAATGTTGTGGATCGAGTGGCCCATGTTGGTGGTGGGGTAATGGTATGGGCAGGCATCTGTTATGGACGAAGAACACAGGTGCATTTTATCAATGGCATTTTGAATGCACAGAGATACCGTGATGAGATCCTGAGGCCAATTGTTGTGCCATACATCCATGAACATCACCTCATGTTTCAGCAAGATAACGCACGGCCCCATGTTGCAAGGATCTGTACACAATTCTTGGAAGCTGAAAATGTCCCAGTTCTTGCATGGCCAGCATACTCACCGGACATGTCACCCATTGAGCATGTTTGGGATGTGCTTGACCGGCGTATTAGTCATCGTGTACCAGTTCCCACTAATATCCAGCAACTTCGCACAGCCATTGAAGAGGAGTGGACCAACATTCCACAGGACACAATTGACAATCTGACAAACTCTATGCGAAGAAGATGTGTTGCACTGCATGAGGCAAATGGTGGTCACACCAGACACTGACTGGTTCTG
>CM035788.1:11000087-11065087 GCA_020466265.1 Siphamia tubifer
CGATATCCACAGAGAGTGTTTTAGGAGGTTTTGGGGCTCCTGGAGGTAACATAGCGGAAGATGGCATTGGGCGTATTGAATGACAGGTTCCTAGGGATGTAGAGCCAAACAGAACCAGCTCTGCTGTTCTTATGTCCTTTTTGTTCAAACTGGGCCCGGTAAGTGATAGAAGAGCAGCTGTTGTGTGGGTGCGTGGGTCTCCTTTTTCTTCCATTGGTGGTCCTGCCATGTCTGTTTGTTCTAGCTCAAGCAGTTCACAGTTTAAATCAAACTCTGAAGAGGAATCATCACTGCTGACTATTACAGGGTTTTTTTCAATTTCTTCTGAGGTGCAGGACTCACTGCTTCCTGGTGACTCTATTGGAGCTAGCTCAAAATCATCCCCTTCTTCCATTGGTGATTCTGGCATTTCTGTTGGTTCCAGCTCAGGTTGTATACAGTCCGAGTCCATCTCCGAAGAGGAATCATCACTGGTGGCTATTTCAGTTTTGTTTTCCATACCTTCCGAGGTGCAGTACTCACTGCTTCCTGGTGACTCTATTGGAGCTAGCTCAGGATCCTCCCATGGGTTGTGCATCTGGTTAGGGACTTGTTCTTGATCCTTGTTCTCACTCATATAATTGAAGCTTGAATTGCTACTATCCATGCCGTCATGAAATGGTTCACATCCTTGAGATGTGCCACCAGCTCCAAGGAAGTCATTTAAAATAAATGCATTTTCTATCTCGGGGAAATTAGAGGTCACACTATTGTCACTGTTCTCTTCAACCTGTGCTTGTTCGGCAGAGCTGAATTTCCGCTCAGTGCAATCATTACCAACTGGATCTGCCTTACACTGGCATGTACTTATTAAATCACTTCTATAACCTAAAAGGGATTCCATCCACTTGCTTAAGCAGCAAATCTGTTCCATTTCAGAGATTTCACTGGTTTTATGAGAGCTTTTCACATTGCTAGATGAGTCACCGTTTGTGCAGCTCTCAGTGGTTTTCTGTGGCAGAACGTCTTCCTTTAGTTGGATCTCATTTTTTTCAAAAATTGATTTGGCCTCTTCTGGAGACAATACTTCAATTCCAAATGAATAATGTGGGTCACTGCTGTCTGCACTTGATTTAGTGGGAGACACATATTGTTTTGAGGAGTTTTCATCGGTGTGAGATTCTTCTTTATGTGAATCAGCAGCTTTAAGATCCATTTGTGACAATAACTTTTTAGGTGTCTCATTTGAAATGTCTACATTTGTGTTGATACTTGTACAGTCCTGCTGTGACTCACCGTTATTAATTCGATGAGTTCTCAAGAACATGGGGTAACCAAATTCTTTATCAATATCATCCAGCTTCTCATTTGTATTTAACCATGATGACACATAGGGGAACCCACTTTCATACACCTCGTCATGTTTAAGGACATAGTAATTGTCAAGAAGTTTTACAAAGTCCTCCTTCACTTCTGACAGTATGACGGTGTTTGGATTTATACCTTTGATGTATACATTAACACAACTAATTATGTCCTTGTAGCAGTTGGAACAAAAATGTCTTAAGTTGTCAACTGTGTTTCCCCAAAACATCTGTAGCAATGTTAAACGATGAACGCCAGGTTGTGTCTTAACCTTACATAGACTCTGTACGGAGTCTATGTGATCAAGTAAATTCTTAACTTTCCATTGGACAGTTGGGATTGAAGAAAGGTCATAAGCAGAGAGCTTTGGGTCTGCTGGTGTCTCACTGTTTTTAGTTAATACTTCAGACAGACATGGTTGTATAACACGGTTCATTTCCACATTAACCAACGATTCAGGGCCTTCATCACTTATACTAACCACTTTTTGGCTTGTGTTTTGAGATTGAGCTACTTCTGAGGATGCTACTGGAGTGCTGCGAGATTTCCTGGATCTATCTGAAGTTTTAGCGGAAGTCTTACAGTTATCTGTTAAATGCAGAGATCCTTCCTTCAAATCTTCAGGTAAAGATTTATCCACCTCTGTGGACCGACGACGTTGTTTGATAGAGGAGGTATTCTTACTGGTGATGTCCGTTTTCTTCTGTGACAGTGGTGGCACAACAGCAACAGCTTTTTGGACTGTGTGACCAGATGAGTGAATGGAGTTGTCATTTGAAAATAGATGAAATAACATCTCAAACCCTGAATGCCTTTCACATTCCCTTTCTGTAGATAATTGGGGTTTGGGTTTAATATTGTCTCTATTTAATGCATCTGTACGTCCACCAGCTGATGGTGGGATGCTTTTTTGATGCATCCCACCAAGATTTTTTGATGCAAAGCTTTGCCGAGGTAGTGTATCTGTACTGATTTGTGATGTTGGGATGTTACGGGTGTTTTGGACTGAAGGTTGGTTAGTAAGCATTGCTGCTATGAGGGGATTTGACTCACAAATGTCAGCAGTAGAGTACACCACAGGTTGCACAGCTTCGTTGGATTCCAACCTTGTTTCTTTGGAAACAAACGGTGAGCTGCCAAAAGATGATCCATTATGTGTTTGATAAGGAACCTTGAGTGAATTATTTTCTCCTGAATTCATACTCTGCTGTCTGAGAATATGTTGGTCTGTCCCTGCAAATGGATTGGCCAACTGTTTGGCTTCATATTGGTTGCCTTTTGAATTGTTTCTACTGGAGGAAGCAACAACTCTAGTGCCATACATATATGTTCTCCTTGAATTTTGGCAATTAGGTTTGTTTGGTAAAGTGTTTGTAGTAGCAGGCTCATTTTTGGATACGTGCAAAAGATTATAGTTTGGTTGTGGGATGGGCAAACTGCTCACTTGCTGGTCATTCTGACTTGTCAAGTTCATGTTAATAGAGGTGGTTGCCACTCCTCCACTATTAACGTAACTACTGTTGGAGGTATGATAATTTGGTAAGGAATTTGTGGTAGCAAGACTGTTTATGGGCAACTGTTGAACATTATGTCTTATTTGAGGTGTTGAAGATAAATTTTGCGTTGTACTCTGACTGTAATTCTGTTTTTGGGCGATTTGTATAGAGGCAGATGGTGATGATGTGTTGTGTGCTGAAAGGGGCATGGTCAATAATCCAACTGCATTGTGATGCAACTTTCTATGTACTATATTCTGATGGTCATTATTGGATAACAAGATACCATTTTGCACACTCTGCAATTGATTCCCATGTGACAAAACAATTTGATTCACATGTGCAGGCATGTTTTGATGAGAGTTTTGATGCACATGTTGCAGAGTAGCAACCTGACCCTGAGTAGTGGCATTATTTACAAGATGACCATTTCCAACTTGTGTTACCATCTGTGCACGTTCCCAGATTCCATTTTGATAGATGAACACAGAAGGAGCATTTAGGTCTCTGTTCACTGATCCAAACACAGTTCTGTTTGTAGTCCCACCTTGGCAACTACCCACTGAGGTCTGTGTGAGCAGAAGAGAAGACTGTGAAGGTTGAAAGTGTTGTTGAGCTTGTTGGTATTCTCCATTTGCCAAGGAAGCAGGAAGCATTTTTATCTGTTATGTTGAAAAGCACTTCTTCCTGAAACAAGCAACAAAGAAAATAAAATCAGTGTGTGACCTCTAAAGCTGACACACAGCCATATGTATTGTAACAGTATTATATACTTCACATATGATACATCTGTAAATACTATAGACGAATAGTAAATACTATTGACAAAAGCCACAGCCCTTTGTGTCATAGGGTTAAGGCTAGCCCCAGGTCAAAACTGAGTTACTGGAACTACCCTGAAGCTGTGTAGGGGTGATGCATTCGCCTAACGTCTATGATTGATATGCGTAGGGTACGTCCCGCCACCCCCCTAGGATCCTACCACCTGAAAAAGATCACTAAGTACACAAGACTATAGACCCTTGATTACCCCACTTGTAATCATTGCATCGTGGTGAATTCAAGGCTCTTGTTAATCGCCTAGCTTTATTTCAAAATCCAGGACAGTTGGATTTAGGGACGTTATTCTTAACTATAGGTGGATAAGTTATGGACTGACCTGTAATTCGATACCTGATGGAAGCACACAACATTAACTACCTAACTTTTTACCTCTTAAATTGTACAGTATGAGCGACATGATTTTAAGCACATGACAATTTAATGATGCTTAAAATAGCTTTTACTAATTTTCAGTGGGCAGATAGCACAGCGTAAGCAAATTACATAAATGGGTAATAAATCACAAGAGTGTTCCAATGGAACCTAAACTGCACCCTGAATTCCTTCTACACATACTCCACTTAGATCTTATTTAAATAAAGAACCAGCCACTTACTCAGTACCATTGGTAATACTTAAAAGGAAAAGTTGAAAAATAAAAAGAATCCAGATAATAGGAAAAAAGTAAAAAAAAAAAAAAAAAAGAAAAATTAAAGAAAAAAAAGAAAAAAAGGTATTCCTTGTGGAAGATATAATCCGACAAAGAGGAAGAATCCAAATGGTGGAAAAGTCTTGATAACCCTTAAAAACCATTATCCAACGGAAGAAAAGTAATCCAACGGAAGGATAATAGTCCAATATAAGAAAAGTAATCCGATTAGTATTGATTAAAACCAGGTGAATAAATCAAAAATTCCATCAAAGGAGAAGGATCCAATCGGAAAGAGTCCCAAATGTAAAATATACCCGGATCAGGTCCCAACAATTCAAATTAGTCCAAATAAAATGTCTCAAATTGTTAGTCCATTGCTGCGCCGAATCCTGGGGAAAATCCATAAATCTTTTAAAAAGTTTAACACAATTTGGGAAGGCCTTCGTTGTATCCTGGCCAAGGATATAAATGAAAAAGGCCTTAATATCAATGTATGTATAAAACCTCTAATTTAGCCATGGATAGTGGAGCAAAGTCTATCCAAGCTGATTTTTCATCTTATTCCACTGTTGGTGGCTATATGTCTCAACCTTTTCTCCGTTTATCTTACATACCAGATGGGTGTGTTTCTAAAACACCCTGTTTATCAATTTCCTGTCAGACCATTTCTATCCCTTAAAAGGAGTTGTTTTTCTCTTGTATGTGACTGATCATCTTAATCATGCCTCTACATGTCTGGGCTGTTTTTGCGAAATCCAATTGCAAACACGAGTGAGTACATGCAATGTTTCAACATCTTCTTCTTTGAATTCTATCTACTTTTGACACATCAAACTCAGCATACTCAAATCATATACCCCTTTAAGCAGAATAATATATTTTTAAAGCCTCTTTCTTCATAGAAAGAACCTTCCCTCATACACATCTCCCTTTACTGCTCCACATTCTTAGGTTTATTCTATAGCCCTTCTGCCTAATAAACTTTGCTGCTGCTTAAGCTTATAATAATTATAAAATTAGTGGCTGAAACCGGTCATGAATACACCGTGTGGACACATACACCGACCTGGGCATCTACAGTTTTGTTTTGTTTTTTACCATGCATTACTTTTATTTGGTTGCCTTTAATCCATTTGTCAAGTGTATGTTGAATAAACATGAGTAGGACCCATGTGATCATGGAATATACGAGGATTTAATTCACCCCAGATGGGTATAACTACACTGAAACCCCTTCATAGAAAATATATTTATTTTGCTTTCATTCAAGAGACACATTCGCTTAAAGCCAACATACTGCACACTGTAGAATAAGAAGCAGGAACCCTGGCTGTGGACACTCGCAGAGGGCCGCTTCATTCCTAAGGAACTACATTTATCAAGCCTCGACCAATTCAGAAAGATTTTCCTGCCGGTCATTGAGGGTAAGTTCTTCTGGGTGATTATTGCAAGAAGGTTAACCTCATACTTACTTACCAATTGCTACGTTGACATAAGTGTCTAGAAAGGAGGATGTACCGGGTTACTCTGGATGCTTGGAGCACATGCCGGGAATCAGCCAGATCATCAAGAAAGCAAAAAGGAACAAGAAGACTCAGTGGTCTGGTTAGATTTCATCAAGGTTTGCCCAAATGTACCACACCAGCTCATCTGCAAAGCATTGGAACATTACCAACTACCACCAGAAGTCATCAAGCTGGTGATGTCGTATATGGACTCACTACAGATGAGGTTCAGCATGCAAAATTTTACCACCAAGTGGCAGAGGCTTGAAAAAGGGATCATGGCTGGCTGCACTATATCAGTCTACCGGTTTGTGGCAGCCACAAGCCTTCTAATTAAAGCAGGAGAATTGCAGTGTCACTGTGATGACTCCATTGGGACACAATAGAGTCCTGAGTCCACTGGAGAAGATGGCCACCTGGTCCTGCATGCAGTTCAAACCTGGGAAATCCAGGAGCTTATGCCTCCTGAATGGAAGTCTGTTGAATAATACCTTCAACATCCAGGGGTTGGAGATTCCAACCATTCAGGATTAGAGAATCTGCTGCTTGGGGAATAGCTATGACAGCATTCTGAAGGACAGGAGGAACATTGAGGACACCTCAGCCCAAATAAAGGAGTGGCTAAGGAGATTCGAAAAGAGTCTGCTGCTGGGCAGGTTCAAGGTGTGGTACTTCCAGCATGGCATCATACCAAGACTCCAGTGGCCATTTCTGCTCTACAACTTCCTAGAGACAGCTGAAGCTGCAAACACAGGGAAAGAAACATGCAAACTCCACACAGAAAGGCCCGCACAGTCCAGGAATCAAACCCAGGTCTTCTTGCTGTGAGGCAAGAGCCAGAGACAGCTGAAGACGTCCATCAAAATAAAGTGGCAGGGCTGGGCTCTCAGGAACACTGAACACAGTGGGAAGAGGCACTTGAGAGACCACTGTCTTGGAAAGAGCTCTGGGTTACTGACCAAGGCCAGCTGAACTTCCTGCTGCATTCTGTGTCTGATCTCATACCCACACCAAGCAATTTAAATATCTGGTCCGAAGAGCAAGAAGCATCCTGTAGTCAGTGCGACATCAACTTCTGCACACTGAAACACAGTCTGACCAGCTGGACAAAAACTTTCAGACGGGCACTACATGTAGAGACATGACAAAGTCCTCACTGAGGTCACCAAGAGGGTCGAACTGCAGAGAAACAATACCAACGTACAGCCACCAGCACCACTAAGGTTCACAAGCTTCCATCCGGAGGGCAGCAAGGTTCTGAAGGGAAAAAGACCTGACAGCCTGCCATCTAGTCTACATCGCGCAATGGACTGGTAACTGCACGTGGACGTCAGTGGGGAGGTGGGGAATCACGGAGACAATTTGAGTGTATAGAATGAATGGGACTAATCCATGCCAGTGCTATGTTACTATGACGTCACACAGCCTGTCATGGTGCAAAGCAACTCCAGCCAGAGGGGACTTGGGTGTTGCCTCATGCAGGAAGGCCAGCCCATCACTTTCGCATCCAGAGCACTCACCCCCATAGAGAGAAATTACACCCAGATTGAGAAGGAGTGTCTCAGCATTGCATTTGCTTGTCAGATAAGATAAGACAGTACTTTATTGTCAGCGTACAATTGTATAACAAAATTTGTCCTCTGCATTTAACCCATCTTTCTAAGGAGCAGTAGCCAGCCATGGGCGGCACCCGGGGACCCATCTCCAGACATGGAGCCAGGCTCATGGTCAGTTACCTGTTTGGAGGATCTTTCCCCTTTGGGCAATGGGGGAAACTGGAGCACCCGGAGGAAACCCATCCAAACACAGGGAGAGAAACATGCAAACTCCACACAGAAAGGCCTGCACAGTCGGGGAATTGAACCCAGGTCTTCTTGCTGTGAGGCAAGTATGCTAACCACTCCGACACCATCAGAGTTTTCAACATTATCAGCATGGGCGTGACCTTGTCATAGTTGAGACTTACCACAAGTCTCTGATATCCAGCTTCAGCAAACCTCTACTGAGTGCACCAAAGAGACATTGCAAAACTACAACCTGAGATTGTTTACAAACCAGGCGTGGAGATGTTCATCAGTGACACACTCAGCAGGGCTACAACCAAGTGCTCAGGCTTCGGCATAGTTTACATACATTAGGACATCTGTTCACTGCAACAAGAATTAAAAACAGCTAAAAATACATTTTAGTGGTGTATTGTATAAGATACAGGTAGAATGTGAGCCAATGAACTCATGTTTTTGTTGCGTTCCTCTAGTTTTGAGAGAGAGATAGACGGATACTTCATTCATCCCCATAGGGGAAATTCAGGTTTGTCCACCAGCTCTCCAACTTACATATACACACACAAAATGCTTAAAAATGCTTATACTGGCTAAAAGAGGATAAAAATATATACAGGATAAAAAGAGATAAAATACAAGTTAAGAACTATATACATACAACATAGACTAATAACTGCAGGGCCGGCGTTAGGCATAGGCAGACTAGGTGGTTGCCTAGGGCACCAGATGTCTTGGGGGCACCAAATCCCACAGAATTAGAATATTAACCTACGACATTTTCCAGACTATCAGACACACTTAAAAGACTTACATTTTCATACAGTGCGCCTTATATATGGATTAATTCAGGTTGTGCTAAGTGACTTGAAATTTTGACTTTGTATCTCATAATTTGACCTTTTTGTCTCATAATTTTGAGGTTTTATCTCAATTTGGACTTCTTAAATCACATAATTTTGACTGTCTCAGAATTTTGGCTTTTTTAATCTCAGAATATTGGCTTTTTACTTCCGAATTTTGGCCTTTTTATCTCAGAATTTTGACCTTTTTTTGTCTCAGAATTTTGACCTTTTTTTGTCTCAGAATTTTGACCTTTCTTTATGTCAGAACTTGGACTCTTAAAGTGTGATTTAGCAGAATAAGAATGTGTTTTGTTCTGTGTTACAACTCAACCAGGTTGTCAGTTATTGTGACTATTTAGCTTTGGTTTATGCACCTTGTATATTAAAAACAATTTTAAAAATAAAACATGCATTCACAGTGCGCCTTATAGTGAGGAAAATATAGTAAAAAAAAAAAAAAAAGCATTTAAGTTAACATTGACAGTGACTATTCATGGACACTCAGTATTGTACTCCATTAGATTTAAGACACTATGCTCATTTCTAATTCCACAAAAAGTAAAGAGGGGTGCTCACCCTAGGGCAACACATTGACCAGAACCGGCCCTGGGCTTTAAGGACAAAGAATCTCCTGAACTTCTCAGTCCAGCAGCACACTGAGCCTCCCACTGCTCCTGCTGCTGCCCTGTCCTTCTAAATCAGTACACGTCACTCATACACTCTTCGGTTTGGAAAGGAGTTTAGTTAACACACCCCGCTCACTTTTTACATGTTAACATTTGTTCATAACATCCACACCCACGCTGGACCAGCAGCATACTTCCTGACACGCGTCATGTCGATACACACAGCGTCCCCCTTTGAAAACTCACCGTTTTCTATGTAGAGGCTCAACTTCAGCCCGAACACTTTCCTCATCAAGAATTGAGGGTTAAAGGCAATACAAATAATATTCCATTCCTCCGTTTGAAAAGCCAGGATGACAAGTATCCTTCTTCTGCTCGAGTCACTCTCTTCTCAGTGGTGCACTTATCAGTAGAAGGGTTAATGCCCCGCCTACCGGCCACCCCTTTTTTGTTTTTACAGACCACCCCTTGATCTGTCTTTGGCTCCAATCTTCGCATTCGTCGCTGAATTTGCATATCCTGTTGAGAACCAGAAAAGTACTTTTGACCCAGAGGATAAAGGTTTGACTGTTTTCCTTTAAAAAAAGAAAAATAAAAAAATAAATAACAATAAAAAAAAAATAATAATAATAATAAAAAAAAAATACAATAAAAAAAAATAAAAAAATAAAAAAAAAAAAAATAATAATAATAATAATAATAATAATAATAATAATACCCATTGCAAATAACATTTAATTAAAAAAAAAGAAAAATAATTTTTAAAATGTATCAGAAAAAAATGTTGCATTATGCAGTTCCCTATCAAGACATTTGTTTAAATTTTTTTTTAAAGAAGCTACATTTTCACTTTCCTGGGTCTCAAGAGGATATATACTTTGCCTCTTACAAAATAGACAGACATGTCCATTTCCAAAGAGAGAGAGAGAGAGAGAGAGAGAGAGAGAGAGAGAGAGAGAGAGAGAGAGAGAGAGAGAGAGAGAAATAAAGAGAGATTCACGCTTAGTCACATTTTTCCACTTGTGTAGTTTACTGAACAGATGACATGTGGAACGACTTAAACCTGGGTTATGAAACCACATAACTCAGGGCAATTGACTTCATTGGCTCTGTTTAATGGGCGTTTTTATCCCAGTTTAATTCCAAATAAAAGGTAATTCCGGTTTAAGATAACTATGTAAATACACAATTCCAGTTCAAAATGATAATTCCAAATTAAATTTCATTCCGAATAAAGTCACTGGTTTATTCCGATTTTAATTTCGAATTCGATCATTCCTCTGCCGTGTAAACCGTTAATTCCATTCTGACCCTCTGGTGTGTCGTGGTCACTACAGTGGAAAACTATTTAAAAGTCATTTTCATCATACCTACCAATATTTGAGTAGCAGAATCTGGCATTTTTTGGCAGTGGGTGTGGCGTTTTCAGGAGACAGTTGTTTAATTTTTATGATGATAAATGATGGTATTGGTATGAGTACATGATTAAAGACTGTATTTATCCCGAAATAAAATTGTGTTTTTTTTCAATGGATGGCATGTATTGTTAAATTCACATTAACGTTATTATTGTTCATGTTAAATTCACATTAACTTTATTAATTCATTTTCACTTTAATCACACACACGCACACAGACACAGAGTCAGATTTAACTTGACTGAGAATTTTCAAACATATTTATCTTTTGTACTTTTTTACATTAAAACTGAGCTGGCATCTTTGGCCTGTGTGTGTGTGTGTGTGTGTGTGTGTGTGTGTGTGTGTGTGTGTGTGTGTGTGTGTGTGTGTGTGTGTGTGTGTGTGTGTGTGTGTGTGTGTGTGTGTGTGTGTGTGTGTGTGTGTGTGTGTGTGTGTTAACCTTCGCAAAGATCACTCCGCATCTATGAGTTGTCAGATAGTCAACAAATGACGTGTATGTAGTGTTAGATATACTAAGGGGGAACCTTTGGCTTGTAACTCCGGGGAAGGGGGGATAAAAATAAAAGTGACACTAAACTAATACCCACTGGACACATGTAGTGGTCTCTGACTGAGGGAATGATAATATAAACACGGTCAATCTAACAGTGTATACATTCCATATATGATATCTGGCAACTGGAGAACATCAGCCAAATGATATGTCTTCAGATTTTGTTTTTGACGTTCAGACCTAATAAATTACGGGAGAAATTACAAAACGGGAAGGGGTGGGGGATGGGTCTGAAATAAGGGAAAGTCCCGGGAAAAACGGGGGTGTCGGCAGCTATGTACGTAATGCTTTCTATTATGAAACTGTACATGAGCCTCTATAGTGCTCTCTGCTGCCATACTCCATTGACTTCAATTCAGTGGTCACTCAGTGTAACTGCAAGTAAATTTCCTTTGATTCCAACGCTCAACAGCCACCCCAGCTGACCACTACTGGCATTTCCTATCAAAACTTCTGTTCTGGAAGAACTCCAGAGGGGAAAAAAAACATGATGATATACAGAAAACACATCAGGAAGGATATTACCTACTTGGAATATGACTTTTTGTTTTCAATATGTAGAACATTTTGATTAATCCATTTCCATTGTAGTGCACATCATTATTGCAGTAGTGGACATCGCCAGTATATTTTTAATACAAGTCATGTAACTTGTTGTTACTGTTCTCGTTATAAGTTAGTGTATAATTGCTATATTTATCAGCACTTAATTTAAAATTTACATTTTATACAGATTAGCTGTGTTTATTTCACTACAATCATTATCATGTTTTTTTAAAGAATTGAAATTCTACAAAGAATAAGACAGCCTACGGATAATCACAGAAATCCCCTACAGTAATGGTGAATCCAGTGATAAGTGCAGTGACAACAGTGATGATGAGTGACTGCTAGATAATAACAAACACACAGGAGTTGAGGATGATGGAGATATAGACAGGGAGGGTGCAGAAAAGATGGGAGCCTATGAAGATGATGAGGGACATGATGCAGAGATAGATCAGCATGATCTGTGAGAAAAATTAGCTGTGGAAGATGGAGACATGGTACCTGTCCATACTGTATCTGGAAAGTTCAACACAATTACTTTGATGGAGGCAAATTGAATGTGGAGGGAAAAGAGCCCATATATGTGCTCACACATCAGTTTCCAGCCAGCTATCATGGACGATATCGTGCTCAACATCATCATGTATGCTCTCCAGAAAGAGAAATGAAATCTTGCAGTGATAGGAGAAGAAATGCAGATTATTTTAGGGATCAACATGATCATGGCATATATTGTGAACCCTCTGGCATGAAAGTACAATCAATTTAAATATTATATTGTTAATATTAAACATTTTTATTTTATTTTCTACAGTCACAGTCTTCTTGCACACACACAGTCAGTTCCTGGCAGCATGTTGCAATCGGGGGAAGAGTTTTCGCATGCATCCCCTTTCTTGGCCCATCCCCCACTCTGCAGGACTGAGAGTCCTGGGGGTGGAGTCCATTGCCTGACCCCAGATATGCCCAGTTTGGTATGCTGCATGCTTCAAGTGCTCCTTCAGGGGAGCTCTGACTGATGGGATGCTGTTGTACGGCCTCTGTTTTTGTGAGAAGAGTTCAAGTCTTGCCTCATCCACGCCATTAGCTGAGCTTGACCTGTCGTACATGAATAATATGAAGGCTTCAAGTTTCTGCGGATCCTCATCAGAAACACCAGATGTATTTTTTGCAAAGGTTTCAGGTTTCTGATTACTGCTACAACCCCCTCGTACCCCCCCCCTCCCCCCCAAATGGGGAGAGGGGTATTGTTTTTGAGTCCCTTTGTCTGCCAACAGCTTTACACAAAAACTCCTTGACCAATTTCTATGACATTTTCAGGAAAGGTGTGGAATAGATCCCATTAAATTTAGTTGAATATAGAGCAAAAGTTCACAGTCATCAAAATGTGCTTTCACAATGATCAGAGATAGAGCAAATCAGGTAAAGTATGTCCAAAGAGGCAGGGTTTGTTGTGCCGGGCACCACTGGTTTTTGGTTTGTTTTTTGTCTGTCTGTCAGCAACTTTATGCAACTTACTACTGGAGCAATATCCATTAAATTTTCAGGAAATGTGCGATTAGACCCTATTAAATTTGGTGAATCTAGGTCAAATGTCACAGTGACCAAAAATGTGTTTTTGCAATGATAACAGATGGGGCAAATTAGATAACGTGTGAGATGGTGCATCATGTTTTTTCTTTTTTTTCTGGAAATTATTAAGGAATTTAAATGCATTTATATTATATTTTAAAGTGTATCCTTCCAGTTTTACTTGGTAAATTTTTTTCTGGGTTTCAGAATCCTCCAATCTTCACATTGTCCACTGCATTTTCCTTCTCACTCATTAATAATAATAATAATAATAATAATAATAATAATAATAATAATAATAATAATAATAATAATAATAATAATAATAATAATAATAATAATAATAATAATAATAATAATAATAATAATAATAATAATAATAAACACAGGGAAGTCATTTTGCAAGGGGAAGTCATCTTTGTGGCTGAAAGGACCCTTCAATTCAATAGCATTGGTCATGATATGCCTGAGTTACTGCAATATAGTACAGCATTACTGCAATAAATGCAATATATTTGAACACAAATACTTCATACTACAAAAATATTAATATTAATAAACACATCAACACATAATAGCAGATGTTCCTCAAACCAGAAGAACAGTTGCACTGGGATACAAACCAAAAGGTGTAAATTCCTTTTGAAAAAAGTGAGTTTTCCTTTATAGATTAATAAAGTTTAATCTATATCTGTAGTTCTTTTTCTTGTCTCAATAAATGTATCACTTACTTTGAACTAAAAAATTTACCCATCACAAGAAATGCAGAATACAGCTCTCCAAAGTTAAGCAGCACGTTTTTATTAATATTTGCATTAAATATTGTTGAACCAATTAAATTGGCTTCCAAACCATGATATCTACTGTGCGCACTCTGCTCTAGGAGCTTTATTATGGTGTATATATCATGAGGGAGTGAGGCGTGATTGAATTTTCAGAACCAATTATACACTGCCAGGGTCACCAACACACCAGAGTATGAGAAACACAAGAGAGAGGAGAGCAGTTCCAAGCAGATCTCCCAGGGCTGTGAGGTAGGGTATCGAATAACTATCAGGGTCCTTAGCCTTTCGCCAAAGATAGTGGACCATGTAGTCAGCTATACATAAAAGGAGGAACACCTGAAAGACATGAGAAATGAGGAAAAATGATAGAACAGTGATGAGGAATAATCCAGGCAAAGCAGGACCACATAATAATAATAATAATAATAATAATAATAATAATAATAATAATAATAATAATAATAATAATAATAATAATAATCATCATCATCATCATCATCATCATCATCATCATCATCATCATCATCATCATCATCATCATCATCATCATCACCACCATCATCATCATCATCATCATCATAATAATAATAATAATAATAGTGCAAAAAATTACAATATAATACAGATATAAAATGTTAACATAATAAGTAATAATGTTATGTTTCTAAGTTGTGTAGTATACCTTTGTCTACCTGTTCTATGGGAGTGGTCTTAACTAAACATTCACGTGAATAGCAGATGGTGAAGGCAATCCAGTTGGAAGGTTATCAAAATATTTGAGCAGAGCAATATAACAACTGAAATAATTTTAAGTATCATTGACTTCAGTGAAACTCTTTATTCCATTGTATGTGTGTGACCTCAGACTACACTGACCTGTGTTTGGATAATGAAGGAATGTGTTTTTTAATTACACTTCTGTTTAAGTATTATCTTTTATGAAACTCTTTGACCCCTGATTGTATTTGTGGATCTATAGACTTATGTAAAATAGGGCATCCCTTCTGTAATAAAAGAGGAGCAAGGGAGAACAGATTTAGAACAGGGCTGGCAGGCTGACTGATCTATTCTCGGACTTATTCTCCTTGCGAAAGACATTCATTCTCTGACTCATTATGTGTGTGTTTCTTTTCTGATGCTTATTCAGACTTGACTTTTGACTTATATTTAAACTGCAGTTTAAATGATAACCAACAAAGACAAATAGTGAGTCCCTCCAGGATTTCGCTGGCCTTTTTTGAGATTGTTGCGTCCTAAAATGTCTGATGTTGCATGAGCTTTTTCTGAAAAATTGTGATGAAAGTTGCTGTGCTTTTTGGGCTTTTGTTGTGAAAGTTGTGATAAATAGTTGCGATTTTTTCATACTAGTGTCTTCCAAAGATAAATGTAAAATTAGATTATTTTTAACCAACAGGTGCAATGTTTGTATATCTGCTTTACAGGTAAACAAAGAAATAGTTGTAAACACTGCACCTGTTGGTTAAAAATAATCAAATTTTACATTTACACTAGTATGAACCTTTACAAGACATAAACAAATAAGTAACAAATGGTTAATACATAATGAACAACCCATTTATAAATGGGTAATAAATGGTTAATACATAGTCAATTGTGTGTAGGTATTATAAAGTGTTATCAGAATGTTTTATGAGGTTTTAATAACTAATAAGGAAAACTCAGTGATAAAAAGGGATTGCCATGTCCGGAGTGAATAGATTTATTGCTTACCCAGAGCATTCCTGAGTATAAAGGACAAAAGATTAACTGCTTATGCAGAATATCCCTAAGAATAAGTGGAGCCTCAGGTTTATGGTTTAAGCCCCACCCCCATCAATCAATCAATCACCTGTCAAACTGGACAGAAAGTAAGTTATTAATTCTTTAGCATGACTGAGACTAAATGAGTTGTAGTAAAGAGGGGAGAAATAACATATCATGCAAATTTTATGAATGGAATAAAACAGCATTGTGTATGTCAACCAAAACAGGGTGAAATTAAAATGTAAGCATTAAAAAAAACATTTAAAAATGTAAAGGCTAAAAGATATTACATCACATAAAAACCAGTTTATGAAAATCTGTTTAAAGACGTGATTTAAACAGGATCTAAGGCTGCATGCTGGCTTGTAATTGGTTATCATATCAGTTATATAACTCGGAGCCAGGCCCAATCAGGCTTTAAAAGTACTCACTAAAATCTTAAAATATTCTCTAAAAGGCACAGAAAGCTAATAAAGTCATGCCAGGAGGTTATGCGCTGTTGACTTACCTGAAGTAAAGAGGCAGACAAAAATAACACTGTGAACAGAGCGCTGGGTATAGAGTGTCCTCCTTTCATCAGATGAATGGTGTATAAGAAGATGAATTGACCAGGGATGACCAGGAAAAGCAAAACTTGGGCAGATCGATGGTTCGGTCCTGTATAATAACACCAAAAATATGTTTTTATGTATGGGTACTATACAAGCCCTGGTCAGCCCCAACATCAGCTCTGTAAGGTTTAATTGTAAAATGTGGTAGTTGAGCCTTTATCTATAAGTAACAAATACATTAATGCCATTTCTTTCCTCTTTTACTGTGTATTTTTCTTTTTTCTTAGCTAGTTTCTGTGTATTTAATAAAGCTTGAATGAATGAATACAGTTGTGGTCATAGGTTTACATACCCAAGCCAAATTTGTGATTTTCTGGGCGGTAATTTTTCAGAAAATATGAGTGATAACATAAAAATGTTTCTTTCACTTGTCGCTAGTGGTTTGGTGAAACCATTACAGTTGTCCTTCACTATGATCACCTTTCGTGGCCTTACTGTTTCACTGAATTTGTTTTGGTGCAATTTTAAACTCCATCTCCAGACTAAGGACATGACAGAGTTTCAAAGTCCCATCCTCTCCACCAGTCCATCAGAACTGAAGAAGGATGAAAGGTGAAATGTCTTCAAGGATTTCAACCTAGTCCAGTTGAGTCCTTTGCTCTGCTTTTGGATACCCTGACTGAGGATCTCCACAGACACTTTCCTCCCGTGACTTCTGTTTGTGTTCTGTTCCTACCGTAGAAACATTCACAGTAGCAAAGTCACAATAGCTACATTTAGGGACCATTTACATGAGGACGATTGTGGCTAAATACCACAGCATAGTTTATCAGAAGTGCCTTTGGTTTACACAAAGCCAGGGTATGAATATGCACAAATCTGAAGACTCCTTCAAGAATGGGGCGTATTAAGCTCCATGGTGGCCCACTAATGGCTCGGCCCAGCCTGGCTTGGCAGGCTGAAAGTGGCTATTGTCATGTAGGAACCTCCAAGACTGTCCCATGTGCTTCAGTGTAAATGTATGTAAATGTATGAGCACAACTGTACATGGAGCAGAGCAGAGGTCTTTAACCCTGGTCGTTGGGGCCCATTGTCCTGCATGTTTTAGATGTCACCTTGCTCCAACACACCTGATTCAAATGATCAGCTCATCATCAAGCTCTGCTGAAGCCTGATAAAAGGTGTTGAACAGCCAGGGCTGTTCTATGATAAACGCTTCTGTCTTCCACCTTACCGGTAGGAAACCTGTACCCACATCCTGTGCCTCCACTGGAACCCGGTGCGTTCACAGGAAGTCTGACTTGTGAATAGCTATTGACTGAAAAGACAATAGGGCTTAGTTGCGCGGTGTGCTGGGCCCTAGAGATAACCAAAGGCCAGGTCCAGGTTCATAGAACACAGAGCTCTTCCTCAACCAAACAGTTATCCTGAAGACAAAACAAAACCAA
Source organism: Siphamia tubifer (assembly GCA_020466265.1). NCBI lineage: Eukaryota > Metazoa > Chordata > Actinopteri > Kurtiformes > Apogonidae > Siphamia > Siphamia tubifer. The sequence continues at coordinate 11,017,802 of CM035788.1, forward strand.
AATCTTAAGGTAAGTATCTGGCTAAAAGGGAATTTTCGGAGGGACCCCAAGTGGACCCTTGGTATAAATAACATAGGAACAGACGGATCCCCCTAGGGGCCAAAGCAGCAAAAGAGAGCTACGCCGCAAGGAGGGCGCACCGTCTGACGAGGTAATCGGGTGTGTTGGAGCAGGGGGTATCTAAAACATGTAGGACAGTGGGCCCCAATGACCAGGGTTGAAGACCTCTGTTAAAGAGAACATCACATTTAAATGGGGATTAATTTTTTTACCTGAACCATAAAATACGCGGAAAGGACTGTAACAGCCAACTCGGTCCCCAGGTACCTCACCATGTGAGTACTTCAAATGCAAACCAGTAGAAATACGACTAGACTGTATGGAGACAAGATTTCCCCCAATACCTGATTTAAAAAAAAAAACAAACAAAGTAAGTGTTATCAGAAACACAGGAAAGAAGTTCATCCCAATGTTTTTCCACTGAGCTCTATCTTATTGCTCTCTTCAGTTTGTCCTTTTAATCTTTGCTTTGTACAGTTAACCCCATTTTAAGGGGTTAAATTGTCAGTGAGGATGTGGGATTTTCAGTGAATGTATTCACAAGGATGTTATAGATCCAGTATCCAGTGTTTTGTTTCTGTCTATTTTTTTTTTTGTGTCTTGAGGTTTTTCTGTCATTGTTAGTGTCTGAGCTTTTATTTTCTTATGTTGGTCTCTGTACACTTTGTCTGGTTTTGCTTCCTGTCACCAGTGTTTTTCCCTGCCCTTTTAATCTGTGTGATTGCCCTCACCTGTTCCTTGCGAGTTTGTACTGCTTTGGCTGCTACTTATGAGCGTTATCACCTTGCCTTGGATCTCTGGCTTTTTAACGTGTTTCTGGATTTTTTGTCTTGTCCTTTTGTTCTGGCATGCTTACCCCTCAGTGTTTGACCTTTAGCCTGTTTTGGACCCTGATTCTGCCTGTCCCCTCCTGGTATTTCATCAGACATCTGATTCCTCGACCTCCATCTGCTTAACGATAATGTCTGTTGGATTTCCCTAAAACCATATATGGACCGTGTGTGTACTGAATCTTGTGCTGACCCCCATTTCCTTGCCTTGTCATGTAGTTACTAATGGCTACAGTGAATTTAATCCCCAGACGAACACCATAGCGGAGTAGAAGAATACATTTATTAATTGTATTATCATTACTAAATTTTATAAACCTGATTCACTGTCTGTGAGTCCTGTATTTGGGTCCGTTTGGGTTAATATGGTTTAGGGGTCTGGTCCTGAGAGGGATATGGAGGAGACCACCCACACACACAAAAAAGACACTAATGAGAGGCCAGACTCCTTTATAACTGATAATAAGATCTAATGGAGGCAGATGCTGAAAATTGAATCAAAGTGGAGGGATTTTTCAGCTGCCGTTCAGACCATACCCTTGTGCATCTGTGTGTTTGTCTTTTGTTTGCAAATAAACACATGAAAAGGTTCTGAAGATTGACTGGCTAAACTCATCTTTGATTCTGAAGACCTCAGTTCCTGGATTTAACTTAAGCATAGAGTAACACTTAAAGTTTGTTAGGGATGATATGCTTGTATTAAGTACACCACACAAGATATGAGGGTCTTTCCATCAGCATAGTTCAAACCGGGGGAAATGAAAGGCCAAAAGGTTGCAGAGCACAGTTCGAAGCGAGACAGGAAGGCCAAAAGTTCACAGAACATAGTGCGAAGCGAGACTGAATAGTGTGAAGTGAAACCGACAGGCAAAAAGGTCGTAGACAATTTCCACAGAATCAAGACAAAATATTGAAGTGAAAGAAAAAAACAAACCCCTAATTTGGACATGCTGATGAGAAAGAAAAGGTTACACTCACACCTGCTATGCCAGATAGGGAACAGTTTAACGTTTCTGGGGAAATTACCCGCCCCAAAAATAGGATAGATAGAAACCTGATGTCTAGGAAAAAACAGTTATAAAAACTGTAAGCGCACAAATCTTCGGGGCCAGACATCTTCTTGATGCTGAGAGTACATGTTGTAATCTCACAACTAGTACTGTCTACTGGTCTATTTCCAGCTTAAATTTCCATCTTCTGCCGGCACTTTGTCTCAACTGAGGTTTCGTGGATTATGATTTACTGATTGATTTTGTATTATCTCTGTTAACATTTTCTGAAATATACATATTATTGAGAACGAACAATTGTTTCTGGATTCTCATTATTCATAATATTGTGTTCCTGGTTGTGTGCTACTTGTCTTGCTAATTGCTAATTGTCTCTTCACTAATTGGCTTATGTTTTTGACTTCCAATTAAGAAAAAGCAGTGAGCAGACAAACTAATCACAGACAAAATAGAACAAGACATCGATAAGTTAGACTTAGATAACTTATCAGTTTGGGAAAATTAAGACGGGGTGTCCATTTGGTCTCATCAGATAAAAAAAAATTACCCATATTTAGTTTCACTTGGATCTTAGCTAGTCATAAGTGAAGTATAATTTTATTTAACATCCAGAAACTTCAGAACCTTCTGCACACATAAAGATATAGTGGAGTCTGATAATAATAATAATAATAATAATAATAATAATAATAATAATAATAATAATAATAATAATAATAATAATAATAATAATAATAATAATAATAAGTTTAAAAAAATAAATAAATAAATTTTAAAAAAGAGGCAACTCACCATTTATGACTGGAGCATAAACTATGATTCCTGCTAAATTTGGATCTGAAACCGTCTTGTCCAAAATAAGTCCACCAATGCTGAAATTAAAAGAATCAAATGCTTTATGGGCTATTGATTCACAAAAACAATTACAATAATCCCAGTTTTAATTGAGCCACATTTTATAACACAATAAATGCTCTTATCATCCATATATCAAAGCCCTGACACATTTGTTTCCCATTATGCTCAAACATGAATTGAATGCTGTAATCCTGTTCTCTGCATATACATGTATTATCATGACCTTTCCCCCAGTTCATCACCAGCTTCACCTGATCAGCTGCAAGTCTGTTGCTGATCTACATTTACTTAAGCATTGAAGCTTGCAGTTGCTGGTGCAGGACCATTCAGTATTGTCACCTCCATAACCGATTGGCTTCTGTTTGTCATTTTACCACTTTATGATTTTATAATTTTAGCGTTTAAACAATGCAGTAGTAGTTTGTAGTTTGAAACTATTTGGACCGTTAATTTCTAAAAGTAAAGAGACTGACTTAAAGGAGGTAGGATACATATATATATATATATATATATATATATATATATATATATATATATATATATACATATATATATATATATATATATATATATATATATATATATTGCACTACCTTTCTGGTGTCATTATTCAGAAATAGGGTTGAAGATGGACCAGCAGTGTTGAATTAATGAAGGCTTCAGACCCAAGTATAGCATTTACAGTTCATGTAGAGCACAGGGAAATTATTTAAAATGCACAATTCCATTTAAAAATGCAAAATATCACCCCTTTAGTCTGACCCACAATCAGATAAATTTGCTACAATACCCAAGTAAGTCTGTGTCATCTCATCCAGGAAAAGATAAGTAATCGACTGTTAACTTATCTGCATGTTGTGCAACTTCTATAACGCAATTGCCTGCTGGAAAACAACAAGCTGCTGAAGTTGCCATGAGCCTGACCTTTATCATATGTAAAATATGATGCCTTATCATTATGTCTAGAATCTATTACTGGTTCTTTCAGAACACTAACAAATGTTGATACCAATGGTACATTAAAAGCATTCCAAAACTGTTTTTTATGGTGTCCATGTTATATCTTCTTTTATTGTATGATCTTTTTTTTCTGTGTCGTTTTCGTACATTTTATTGTATTTTTAGAATGATTTTATTGCCTTGTTCTCCTTTCTGTTTTGTGTTTTATGACTTGTAGTGTAGAGGTTAAGTTGTGGTCAGAGTGAATGGCAGGCCAACTGCCGGACCACTTGATGCAATTAGCATGTCTGGAAATGAACATGGGAAATGATTGATACATCAACAGATGAATAGGTGAATGGCTAAGTATGGTATGGGATATGTAATGTATGAACGAAGGAAACAAGGACACTATTATAAAAAAGGAGCTAATGGCTGAGTGGGTGTAACCCAGAGTTCTGGAGGCCACCCAATCCGCCATGTTTTTAAAAAAGAATGTGATCAACTGTTAAGACACTGTAGTGGATAGTTGACAGTAATGTAGCAGATGGTTTGGTGATAAATGATAAAAAGGTGCAATTATGAAGGATCAAGAGTCCATACAGCCTCGGATCCTGTGACTTTAATACAAATAAACAAATGAATAATAGACTGTGTGGCCATGAACAGACTTCACCCAGGCCCTTCACGACTGTGTAAGGGCCTGGGGTGTTCCACCTATAATGACGTCATGTGGGCAGCTCCAACTGCATGAGGAACAAGTTCCTCCTTATATAAAAAAGACATCATTTAACTCCAAGCCACCATTAGGACTAATTTAACTAACATACCGGAAGAAGATACAACTTGTAAGGGACATAAAAAGGGATGGGCCTGAGGCGTGGAAATTCCCCAACCCAGATGGTATAAAGCTGGGGTGAATCGCAAACCTAGTCAGAGCGTCTCGAGATGTCCTCTCCTTGTGTTTAATTGTGTTCCATGAATAAACACTTGTCAGACCTGAAGACTGTCTCATCGGCTATTTTGTGCCACCAGAGCACTATTTCAACTTAGAATTACTTTATATCCGTTTAATTGAGAGCATAGGCAAAACAACTTAGTGAGAATCCACGATGAGAAATTGATCCTCGTCAACACCATTAGAAATAGTTTGGGGAACTTACCGGTGGAAAAGCACCCAGAAAGCATCTACAAAATAGGAGGGGTCTGGGGCGTGGAAATCACAGACCCTTAAGGAATAAAAGCTGGAGATGATCCAGCCATCTCCAGAGCATCTCCGGGGAACCTTTCCTTGTGTTTAAAGATGCTTTATGAATAAACACTTGTTGGATCTGAAGTCATCAACTCTTTTGTCTTTAAGTACGAGTATTTAGCATTTAAACAGGACCCAGAAGTGGTATAGCCAGCAGTTTAATGATGTAGTTAAATATTAAAACAGTATTGTGTGCTTATGACGGGAACCTTCCACATCAGTAGTGTGCAGCACTTTGTGTCAGCTGTGTCTGTTTTAAAGCGCTTTTATAAATAAAGATGGTATGATATCAGATTTCAAACATCACTTCTAAGTAAACAAATTATTGCTTTTTCTTCTTGATAAAGATTATTTCTTGAGCAATTGTATTCTAAGCATAAAAAAAGCTTTCCAACCAGGGAAATCAAATAAATTAGGAAAAAATATCAGTGAATGGGTGATTATTTGTCTTTTCAGCATGTTAGAGGATCAGTACCTGCTGATGGCCATTGCTGTAATGATTGGTTCCCAACCTGTCCGGAGCAGGATGTGAGTGTCCGGATGTTTGGAGGAGATAACCACCCACAGAGGGATCAGGGACACAAAGAAGAGATCCACCAGATACAACACATAGGGATAAATATCTGTCAAAAGAAAAACTGTCTTTATCCAGTATCCTATCCTCAAAACCATACAACATTATACTAGTGAAATCGCATTCTATCATAGATGTTATGTTTAACTTAACATAACTCAGCACATAATCCTCTCAAAATAGGAAACACCTCCAAACAACCAAAAAAGCTATATCCTGTGTGGTTACATACACATATAAGATACAAGCTGACAGTTGGCACTGCATGATAGAGATAAGGCTGAGATAAGAACTAGAGTCAGATATAAACAGTGAAGCAGAGGGGTTAAAGTACTCAGATTCTGTACTTAAGCAGAAGTACAGCTACTTGTGTTATAAAAAATAAAAGTAGAAATACTGATTCAACTCCTTCACTTAAGTAATAGTGTAATAAAGTGTAATAAAATAAAGAATTAAAAAAGTAAAACTGCATTTTTGCCATGGATGAACCAATGCTTATTTAACTAGGAAGAATCTGAAAAAAAAAAATCTAAAGTATCCAAAAAATAAAGCCTTTAAAAGTGAGTTGCTATGTGTTTGATCCAGTCACAGTACTCAGTGTAGTGGATATGGACAGGAAACTGAGGAAATATGGGGAAAAAAGTTACAACTAGAAAAGCACTCAGTGAGCGCAAAACTCCCCCCTCTTTGAATGAAGAGTCGACTGAGAAGGAGGTTTTGCTTTTGCCAGAGTTTGTTTCTCTGTTTGTCTGTCTGTTTGTTAGTTAGCAAGATAACTCAAAAAGTTATGGATGAATCTTGATTAAATTTACAGGGTAGGTTGGTAATGTGGAGATCTGGAAATTATTAGATTTTGCTGGTGATCTGGGGGGATTTATCAAAATAACACAAAATCTTATGGGCGGATTTTGATGATATTTTCAGGATTTGTTGGGAGTGTCACAAGGAACAAATGATTAGTCATAAACATGACGTAAGAAATCTATACGTATAAGAGAAAGACTTGAAATTATGAAATAAAATGGCACAATTGAGATAAATAGTCATAAATATGGGATAAGAATGTCACAATAACTGTTTTCTGTCCTCGTGTTACCCTCCCCCTCTCTCTGTTCATCTGATTTTCATTTGTTCCATATCACCTTACACTATTTTTAAGTTCTTTTCTTTCCTTCTCCTCTTGCCAGTACAGCCTCAACCTTTCCAGGTGGCTCGATTCTTGCTGGATCTGGTTCCCACTTGGGACGACTCTTTGAATTTTGACTTTCTCCTCAGAATTTATTTTTACAGTATTGTTGTCATCTATTTTCCCTGTCAGCCCAATAAAGGAGCTTGAACTGCCTGGTGGGTCCTTCACACTACTCACCGCATAACAAAGAAATGCATAATTAATCTGGCCCAATATTGGTTGGAAGAGATTATTGTAATCACTGTGTGTGTGTGTGTGTGTGTGTGTGTGTGTGTGTGCAGAGACAGATCATACTATAACTCAATGAATACTTGAGATATCACCCTGAAATTACATGGATGTATACATATGCCTAATGTGCATCAGATGCAATGATCTATTTGAGTAAAGGTCAAAGGTCAAGGTCACAATTGTCAAAATCACATTATCGGTTATAACTCAAGAATGGAGGGTCACCGAACTTTCAGATTGATACCAAACAATGCGGAGTGAAGATTCTTGCAATTCTCATATTTGGTGTTATCAATAGTTTTTGAGATCTCTGGAGGTCAAAGGTGACATGTTGCAAAATTAACTTCTCTAACACTGTTTTTGTGTGTGTCAAGCATAGAATCTTAATCAATACTGGATATATTATCATAATATTCATGCACTGACGCATATATACATATGGTACATCTGGTACTGACTATGTGCTACACAACTATATTGTTTTCTCTATCTGAGTGCCTTCTCCTCTTTATTTACCCATAAAAGTGTAGAACCACTGACTGAGGCTGGCCAGTAATGCGAGAGTGATGAGGTCCCCAAAGCTCGCTGCCATGGGTGTTGCCACATTGTCAGGGTTGATTCCCATTCGTTTGGATCCAATGATTATTCCCACCATTATAATTCCTAGAGGATGAGAAAATCATGGGGTTTAATAAAATAATCTGGTATAACCACAGATGAAAAATGTTAATACAAATCAGTTTTACCTCACTTTACTGAAAATAAAAATGGTCCTAACCTCCCTTTTAATGTTTATTTATTTATTTGTTTGTTTGTTTGTTTGTTTGTTTATTTTTAAAGGGCATATCATGTCCAAAATAAAGGGGACATATCATGCAAAATCCACTTTTTAATGTTTTTAAAACACAAATATGTGTTGTCTGTGTGTGAGGAGACCCTTCAATTAATTATGAAAAAGAAAAAGAAACATGAACTCTTCTTTTCCTCTAATCCATTTCTTGTTGAAGGGGGACGAAAATGCTCTATTTTGGACTTTCATACATTATAATAATAATAGATTGGATTTATATAGTACTTTTTTGGCTACTCAAAGCCTTTACAGTAGTGACCCATTATTCATTTGCTCTCACGTGCTCCCTCCGGTGGTGGTAAACTACCTGTGTAGCCACAGTTGCCCTGGGGCAGACTGACAGAAGCGTGGCTGCTATTCTGACCACCACCACACATTCATACACCAGTGTGAGTGGCACTGGACGCAAGGAGGATGAAGGATCTTCCTCAAGGACACAATGGACTGACTAGGACAGAGCAGGATTCAACCACCAACCCATCGGTTATTAGACGACCTGCTCTAACAACTGAGCCATGGCCACCGTGTTGAACTATTTAGTTCCTACAACTAAGTTGCTAGAACTACTGTGTGCGAAAACACCTAAATGTGATATCCATCACAATTCTGCATCCCAGGAGGAGTGGTGAGGAAATACAATGGGTCCCAAGAAATGTGACATAATTACATCATCTAATAATATTTGCTCTTTTTGCTCAAAATAGATTTTGATTGATTTTTATGGTTCTGCTTTCAGGAAAAAACATGCTGTTTACAGTAACAAAAAATACATTCTTTGTATTGAAGTAAATCCAAAATCACCAAATGTGAATGACAACACTTCCCACATGTGGGGACAAACTCAAGAGGAGAATCATTGAGGCTCTAGACAATATTGCCCACCACATGTTGCAGCAAGTGTGGCAGGGACCCCACTGTCAACTGGATGTGTACCACGTCACAAGTAGCACACATATTAAACATTTGCAATAAGTTTGGAACAGTAAAAATTTTCATCTCCCAGAATTTTTTGTTTGAAATTTGTAGAATGAAACATTTTATGTCCACAATAAATCCTATTAAGTATCACTTCTCCTGACTATGTTGTCACTCCGATATGGACACCTCAAATGATAAAAGTTTTTTTTTTTTTGAGACACCCTGTAAATGTAGTAAATGTCTGCATGGTCACATATTACATTAGGACCTGTTTTGTGGATACAGGTTACTTCAGGGACAGATTCATTTCATACTCAAAATTGATAGTTTTAATGTGTAATATGAATAAGCACACAGATTTCACCACAAAATCCAAATTGTGCATTAAAACTTGCTGTCTAAACATAGCCTAAGTGGACAGACTTCACAGACATGAGGTAAAACCTGCAAATGTTAAATGAACTGTCAGTGTGTTGTTACCCTGCAGCAATGAAGCCACAAAGGTAGTAGACACACTGGAAGAACAGAGGAGCACCATGTGATTTAAGGGCATCTTTCCTTCCGCCATCCAGCCCAGCAGAGTCGCCATCAGGGAGGCCAACAGGCCCAGCACCGTGGCTTGAAGCTGTAAAATATGTTTTGATAAGAAAAATAGCCATATCTTGAATAATAACAAGCTAATATTAAACATGTAAAAAGATGATGCAAGAATGATTCACTTCAGGAAGAAGTTAATTACACATAAAAAACATACCTGTTTGAGTGACAGGTTCCCAATGATCAACATCCACTTTTCTCCAGGCACTTCCATTTTCCCTGAATGCACCTAAACGCCTCAGACAAATATCACAATAAATTGCAGGTTCAAAGTGTTATCTTAATATGAACTGTGTGTGTGTGTGTGTGTGTGTGTGTGTGTGTGTGTGTGTGTGTGTGTGTGTGTGTGTGTGTGTGTGTGTGTTTACTTTGTTTAACAAGGTAAGTTATTTTAACATTTCTTTGTTTTTCACAGTCACAAACGCATGAAAATATGTCTAGCAAGAAATTATATTAGTTAATTTATTGAAATTTTTATGAATTTACTGAATATTGAACACAGTTATTAAATATTGAATTCATTTGTTGATTATGGACTGAGGTGTGCGGACATATGCCACCCTGTGTACATGTGTGTAAACACTGTACTATAATTTACGTACACAATAACTGTACATTTATGAAACTGTGACACTGTATGTAATAACACAACTGATGATTGTAGTACTGGTGGAAATTGGGAGTAGGAGTTCATAAGATTGTATTTCATCCTACTCCTTTTGAGCAGTGAAACAGACTTCTTTCTGATGTCACTTGGTAGGTAAACTATCTTACCTGCTCAATTAAATAGACTGAATCTTAATCAGAACTTATTATTTTCAATAATGTCCTGGATGTGATGTGGCATGATGTAATAACCACCTTAATATGTTACTGACAAATTTAAAACATATTGTGTGATAAAAACTGTAATATATAGGATGTAGGAGGTGGTGGTGAGTATAGTAGCCTGCGCTAAATTTATATTTAATATGTACGCCTCTCTGGTAGCCTCCAGAGCTGGTGTGTTATTGTGTGTGTGTTTGAAAGTGCTTTTAACTATACAGTTGTGATATCGTGTTTGAGTTGTTTCAATTATTGATCGATTAATTGGAGTTCTGTCATAGGCTAGCGAACCCAGTTATAAACAATAGGCTAACGTGTCGCCTCCTTCCGTGAACATGTAACTCATACTTTAAAAAAAAAAAAAACTCTGTTCAAAAAGTTGGTGGCATAACATACATGCTTGGTTGTATGTGTTATTAATGTGTTGGTTTGGGTGGGTGGAAGACTGATATTTTAGACAAGTAAGCTAATATCCTTCCTTTTTTTTATTTTCCAGGCGGGTCGTCCTGTAAAATATTGTCAGCTGGACCACTACATGCCTGTTCTGAGGTTGTGGCTCAATGTTGAGGCAGACTTGAGGCAGGACTTTCGCCTCAGCAGAAGGGCCATAAATGCTGCCCAAACGGAGCAGGACCATGGCTGGGGAGGGCATCTGGAGGTACTGATCTACGTATACTGGTTGGCACATGGACTGTCTTACATCGTGGTGGCTCGTGCATTCAACGTTCCGAAATCCACAGTGCACCGAGTCGTCCGCAAAGTGGCTAATTACATATGCCGAAACTGGGTGCAGTTGGTCACGGATTTGCCCATCTATCCGGGAGTCCTGCATTCAACAATGTTTTGGGTGCACTAGACAGCAGCCAAATAAGAATAAAGCCACCAGCACGGCACCGAATTGACTATTTGAACTCCAAAGGCTTTTATTCAATGAACATGCAGGCAATATGCGATTCTACTGGAAGATTCTTGGACATTTTTGGGGGTTACCCAGGGTCAGTGCATGACACAAGGGTCATGGAAAACAGCAGCTGTTACAAAGCGAGACGGTACCCTCCACCAGGGTACATTCTCCTTGGAGATGGGGGCTACCCGTGTTTAGAAACGCCCATCTGCCTTATGACTCTATACAAGGAGTCAGTGACTGGTCCAATACAGGGACGCTATAATTACCATTGAAGATATATAAATATGTTTGTATCACTTAATTAGAATGAAGATATATAAATATGCTTGTATTACTTAATTAATCACTTATTAATTCTACTCACAATCAAGTTTTATTGTTTGCTTTGTATAACTATTAAATGAAGTACAAAGTGCTCACACATGCAAAACTAACAAAGTGCTTATATGACTAACCTGGCATTCCTTTACACCCCTAAATCAGCTTGTTTATCTAAACACGCCAAGGCTTTATTTCCTAAATTACCTTTCTTATCTAACCCATCACGAGTCTAAACTAGGGGTGAAATTCCTGTCTGGTTTTGATCAAAGTACCCAGTATACAGGCTTGAAGGACATCTCTCTCATCCTGGGTGCAGCTGTGATCCTAGGGCAACGAGGTCATATATCTTCAACTCCAGCGTGAAGAAGATGATGTCATCAAGACAACTATAAAATATCACTTCTGTGTTTCTTCTGTGTTCTTTTCTCTCTGTACCTCCCCGGTTTTGTCCGGACCAGAACAGAGAAAAAACCCAGATATCTGTCGCACAATTTTTCTACATTTCTTTGTTAGGGTTAATGGTAATAAAACTTTTGAAACTTTATTTTTGGATCCTGGTGGTTTCTTCCCGATAAAAACGAACACGAATAAGAGGAAACTAAAAACGTAAGATTTCCTACACCATCATGCTAAGGGGCGTAGTATAATTGAGCGAGCTTTTGGGATAATGAAGACGAGGTGGAGGTGTACCATTTTCCAGGCACTGAAGGTGAGGCCTACATTCGCTCCTCAGGTGATTGCATCATGTGCCTTTCTCCACAATGTGTGCCTAGAGAATGGGGACCCGCTGGAGGCAGATGAAGATGTTGCCCAGGACCTCCTGGATCCCCAACCTCCCCAGGAGCCCCTAGCAGTTAATGAGAGCTCTGGAAACGCAACACGGGACACATTGGCAGCCCAGATGTCACCTGAAACCTTGTTTATTATTTGTGTTAAATGACTGTTGGTAATGTTTTGTTTGAGATTCTACCAAGTTTTGTTATCCAAGTGAAATAAACTTCATCAGATCAATATCTGTTAATATGAAGTTGGTGTAAATCATGCTTACAAATGTATTCCTTTTACTTTTTTTATTAGTGCAAATTGCAGACAACGTACAATAAAGTGGCTGAACAATAAACAATATAAAGCTAAACAACAATATTAATATAAAACTAAATGAACATAGGCATAAAAAGTACAGTGAAGGTTAAACAATAACAACAATATTAATACACAACAAAAATGAACATATAGCAGAAGGCAACAATGAAAAAAACAAATAATAAAATCTAAATTTTTTATAACAAGTATTCAAACAAAGCTAAAAAGGTGCTCTGTCTTCTCCTGGTGGTGCTTCTCCTTCTGGCTCTCCTGAACCAGGAAGTCCATGAGTGGATTGGACTTCCTCCTCTTTGCTGGTGAGGATTGGGTACGAGCACGTGCAGTGGTAGCAGCAGCGGAGGTTCTACATAATTAGGTACTAATGGCTGTGTGTACAATACATGTTAATAATACATTCATATATATTTTTTTTTTTTACAAATCATACTACACATTCGCATTCTTAAAGACCAATACATAATCTAAGATGAACAAATAACATATGGCTGTATACTTACCATAGCAGTAGAGATTTGTTCCTCCTCTGCATCCACCAACAGCGATCATACTTATGATAGTACTAAGTGAAATGACGCACACAACTCTCAAAAGAGCTTCTCTGTGGTAAAAACAACTACATTGCTTGTAAATACCCAGGTTTCAGTTTTTAAAAAAAGACGACAACTGTATTGCTCAACTGTCACAATGCCTTCACCCTTCCACTCATTTTTCGATTGTTACTCCATGTTAAACTAGTGATTTTCCATATGAGCTTTACGGAGAAAATTACCACTACACTTTGTGATAATGTCAAACATTATAAAACACCTCAGTTATTATACCTTAACAACAGTTATAAATAGTTATTTATGGAAAAAATACTCACATTTGTGTGCTTCCTTAGGAGATGCTGCCGCCATTTTTTGAATGATTCACGTGGTGTCCTGGGAAATGTTTCCTACCCCTCCAAACCAAGTGCGCAGAAGATGAGTGAGTGAGAATTTAAGACCTTGGAGTCATCCTGGGAAGTTTTATGGAGAATACCTTCTAATGTTGAATTCCAGAACTGAGCGCTCATGCCCTGGAAGAGAAGGTCATGCTGTACCTTCTGGTTTTGTTAGAGATAAAGTAGCTTATAAAACACGCAGAACTGAGGAACTGACCGAGACTAAACATTCATCTCTAGGCCTGTGGCATGAAGAGTCATTATAAAGGTCTCAGATATTAAAATCAGTATTAACCCACTGTGCAAAGATACATTGAAATGATTCCTTTTTAGGTAGTCTTTGGACGTCGAATGACGGTCCTCTGAAGGTGCAGACTCTAACGCCAGATGACGTCATTTCCCTGACATCTATCGAACATCTGGTATGGACGTACAGAGGATGCCCACATCATGGCTAATTGTAGCTGAAAAGTGGTCGTTGAGGACGTCTTTTCTACGTTTAAACTTGATGCATTGTTTACTGTTTCTTCCTGCATAACTGTAGTCACATTTCGAAAGGTGGTATAGCTCGTTCCAGTTAATTTTCATTGTCTCAGTAGCAGATAACTAAAAGAGCATACAAAAGTATTTCCAATTCAATATTGAGGCAGACTTTAGCAAACCTACAAGAAAAATAACTGGTAGGCCAAATAGTAACCACCTTCTGCAAATGTGGGACTATAGTTATACATGGAATTCTAATCACAGTTCAATCCATACAGTACATTCATTTCTGAACAACAAAGCGCATGGCCAAGCTTCTTCATCTGACTGCACTGGAGAAACATTAGCCTAGCGGTGTTGTTGACCAATCAGAGTGGTGCTTACTATTGGACTGCGTCAACACGGTTGGCCATCTAGTTTACTACCATCTCTAGTTGAACGATTCGATTAGACTTAAATGGACAACAAATTAAACGGATACAATCAACGAACTGTATCCAGGTGAATAAAATACAATGTAAATGGTATGTAATCACATATAAATAATCTACATTAAAATTCACTGACAATATTAATAACAATGTTGATGTGTAATATTATTTATTTATATTTATAGTTTGTAATTTATTTTAGCATATACATAATTTTCCTGCACTTGCTTTAGATGTGTTGATGATTTGCAAAAAAGTTACCTTGCCTGACGTTACAATTTTCAACTACATATTGACATCCAAATATGGTCATAGTTAGACGTCTACATTGTAGACCAAGTTTCCACGTTATTTAGAGGTGCAGAATTGGTTTTCGACCGATGGACGCAATATAGACAGGATGTGCACGTCCATACGACATCTAATGTTTAGTAGGAACACAACTTAAATACATCTACATGAAATTTAGGTTTAGTAACTTTATTATCCCCATGAAGGACAATTTGTCATAATTGTGAAAAACAGGAAAGTGCTCAAAAGTAATCTGCCTGGTTAAATAAAGTAAAAAAAAATAAAAAAAATCAACTAGAAAAGCACTCTGAAAGCGCAGACCTCCACCAAGGTAGGCCCCCCCACCACCACCCCATTCACCCTCAAAATGAAATCAGTTCTTCCTGTTCACATTTCCAACATATGCTGAAAATTTCATCAAAATCCGTCCATAAGTTTTCGAGTTATCTTGAACACTGCAAAAACATAACGTCCTTGGTGGAGGTAATTATATATTAAGACAATACATTGAACCTTTAGTGACTGAGCTTTTGATTCTCAAATTGCATGTTCAAAATAATTCACTTGCCCTTTGTAAACAGACTTTGTGTCCATGTCTGTGGACCTCACTTGCTCAGTGAGCGATGGCATGTACTCCTCAAACAGCGTTAACAGTGTTCAAACATACTGGGGACAATAAAAGGACCTTTCAAAATGTCATGTTTTCTCAGATGTCACCATGTTACAGATGCTGTTAATCAAGTGAGAACATTTGTGGATAACATCCCAAAGCTCTGTGTAGCCCTCAAAGAGGCAGTGTCGTTTGTAGTTATAGGTTAACTAGGAAAAGCCTTAGGCCCCCAAGACACCAGAGGGCCTTAAAACGGCATGTTCAGCCTCATCTGAGGAAAATTAAAATCCTCCTGTCCTGTCTTCACCTGTAGTTACCCCATGTGTTTATTACATCCCTCATGTACTTAAACAAGCAAACCAAAAATGTAAGATATAAATAAAGTAAACTGCAATAATTAACTATGGCTGGTGTTTTTCTGACATTATTAGGTCATATTTGTTGAACCACACTGTCACACACATAAGAATATTAAACAAAACAAACACTGTAATGGCATCAAAAAGAAGTTATTTCAGCAGTTGCTGTATTTTATTTAAAGTAAACATTTTCATAAACACTCAAAATATGTTTTATTTATTATTATCATCACTGTCTTATAATTATCAGTTTAACTTGCCTGAATGACTCAACTTAGGATGTTTAATTTAGCTTATACCATTTTGCTCATGAAGTCTAATAGGTTGTTGCATCTTAGTCGACCATCTAAAGCTTTTAGGAATCTCTTTATCATAGTTTAACAAACTAGGGACCCCCAAACAACATGTTGCTTAGAGCCCTCATGAAGCTAGAAACGGCCCAGTTGAACAACATTCCACAGGAAACGATTGATAAGAAGAGCATGTGTTGATTTAGAGTTGTGTTTTCTTTGAACCAGCCTCCACTGTGTCTACATGAATGTCCTTGAATGCCAGATGCCACTAGCGTGTTTTAAAAGACAGTAATCTGTACTGCATTTATCAACAAAATAAGTTGTACACACTTGAATATATTGTACACCACCCAAAGCTCTTAAAATATCCTCCTGAGACCTACACAGTAAATTTTGCAGTGTTAAATCAACACTTAGAGAGTTTATTTAACTTCTTCTAGAGTGTATTTGGTCCCATTGTCTCCAAATTAACACTGCAAATTCTACAGTGTAGCAATGTATTTATGTCCTCTACAGTGGACCACAGTTTCACAGTTTTACTTAAAAAAAATTGTGTCTATTACAAAGAACATTACATTAAAAAAAATATATAAATAAATGAAAACAATTTTTAAAATGTGTCTGGAAAAAACTGTTGCATTATGCAGATCCAATTATTTAATACAAAATTCAATGTCATGTGGTGCATTTATACTTTTGGTCAATGTATATATAGGGGGGTTTGCTGAGTTTTAGGTGCAGTGCAAGATTGTTGATTTGCTACTGTGGTTTTAACATGTCTACGGGAAGTTTCACACCAATGATTCAAGAGGACCATTATAGTTCTGGGAATGAGGTCTTAGTAGACCTGTTGATTAACTTCATTAGGCAGTTTTTATCGCACCATTTCTTCCTATTTGAAAGTATTTCTATTTCCTTTAATTTCAATATCATAACATGTAGTTTAAACTGTTAAAGTGTTTGGTTTTATTCAAAGATCAGTGTGTGATCATGTTTATACACTCACAGCAGTTGAGAGTCTTGAAGCCAGAGTCATTTCTAGGTTTCCCTTCATACCTAAGACTGCAGGAACCAGAATCAGGATCTCTGTGATTTCTACAAAAACGTCCCAGTTCTGCCAAACACACACACACAAATAATATAAGACAGTTAACACAGACACCAGACAAATGCAACACATGATTTATTTGCTTTTAAAAGAAATATATCCAAATATCCACCGCCAACACAAACCATACCGATGTAAAAGGTTCAATAATTTCTGAATAATCAAACCTATGGATGTGTATTTTGTGTAAAATGCAGTTTCTTGTCTTTTTATGGTCGTCAGATAATCAGATATGACCCATTTGGATGTTCAGAGGCTCTGTAGTTGCCATGGAAACACAGTCATCTTCTACAACATTGATTCAACAGTAAAACCCATGAAGATGAATGATTGACAGTGGATGGTGACATTTGGATTATATTCAGTTATGATATTTGAATGAAAAAAAATGAACTTTTTTCTTGCATTTTCACTATTTCTGATATAATAACCCTCAACTTTAATCTGAGTTTTTATGAATATCTACATGATCTGTAAAATAAATACAGGAAAATACATTATTTACACTGAGGAACCACAAATTACAGAGAATAATACTATAATAAATGGTGATAAATCACTTAAGAAAAGTGAAATAAAGAGGAAAATTAATTTGGGTACAAAGTAGAGGGCGTCACAGTGGTGCAGTGGTTAGTACTCATGCCTCACAGGAAGAAGGACCCTGGTTTAAGTCCCACACCAGACCTTTCTGTGTGGAGTTTGCATGTTCTCCCTGTGTCTGCGTGGGTTTTCTCTGGGTACTCCAGGTTCCTCCCACCATCCAAACACATGCACTGATAGGTTAATTGGTTAATCTAAATTGCCCATAGGTGTGGGTGTGATTGTTTGTTTGTCTATATCATTTTCCATCATCATTAATTGTGATTTTTAGGTCCCGATTTTTCTTACTATATATTTTATAATATTTATTTTGCTCTTTTATTCTTTTTTTCAATCCATTTTCAACTTTTATATTGCTTTTGTCTTATAACGTCTGTTACATCTGTTTTCATCTTCATGTGTCTTTTGTGAACTTTTCAAACTGTTTTGTCCTGTTTTATCTTTCACATTATTTTTGTAGTTTTATTACATCATTATAACTGATAGCTCTTCTCTGCCATTCATCACATTTATTCATTGTTTTAACATTCATAAAGGTTTACTATTTTTATTCTGTTTTAAATATGTTAATTAATTCACAGACAAGTTTGGTGACGCATTAATAAATGCACTCTGTTGGGAAAATTACAATAAGACCAAAGATAATGATGTAATGTTTCATATATTCAAGGTAAGATTCCTTGGGTTTTGAGTTTTGAGACAAAGCTGGAACAGAAGGTCAGACCTGAGTAATTTGCATACAGAGATGGAATGCACGGGGGATGGAAATCTTCAAGGGACACAGAGCAAGACAACCCCCAATGGAAAGTTACCTGAAGCCAAGAAGGAGGAGGCGTCAGCGATCGGAACAAAAGACCTCGTGGGGGGAAACAGACTTCAGTGTCAAGTGGCCTTTTAGGCTGCATGCACTCAGACGAGAGACTTCTGATTTTTTACTTAAATTAACCTTAAAGAAATAAACTGTAATACTAATTGTAAACTATATTTGTCATATTAAAATAATGAAAATACAATGAGAAGACTCAAAGAAAATTAATCTTACCAACCTATTTGTATGCCATAAATATATAGATTTCAATTATGATTTATATATTTATTCCTAAGACCACAAGCTATTTTAGGCTCTGACGTGGAACTCTAACGTGGAAATGCAGCTCTAGTCTGGACCATTTCTACTTCCTTCCTTTTTTTCCTCACCTGGACCACCTCGAGCAGCATCCCAGCAGAGACTGTTCCAACCCCAGCCAATAGAAACGGCACCAGTATCTGCAGAAGCATGTGACAGACTGTCTCTGCAGGAGCACCAGAGCCAACTGTAGCCTTCATTTTCAAAGATGAATTTAGGGTTGATTGCCGATAGAGTTGATTTGGGAGTAGATAGTCTGTCTCAGTATAATCTGACACATGATTGATGGGTGTAATGTCCTCAATAGAGCTGGTATGTCCTGTTCCTCCAGAGGATCTGCATTGTTGTTTGGGACTTCTTGCAGCAGATCCATTTGGTGCCATTTCGCCATTTTGTGGCTGTTGGACAAACATGATGTCAAGCTGGACTTGGGCAAAATTGTGTTTCTGATGCTACTGCTCATGAGAAACAGCAGCACTTACACTCTTGGCAAACAATTGTCCTAAAAAAAAAGAACAACACTGTAAATCTGCTTTGAATACACTGGTGAAATATAAAATACATTGCCAAACTCACTTTCTGTTACACACTGAAAAAAACCCCAAATGTGTCTGTTTTTTATAATTAAATGAGAAGAAGCATAAATAATCCATATCAGTCATGTAAAAAAAAACCAACTGTGATGAGATATGACTTTTATACATTGGTTCAAAATGGATGGTGTGTGTCTACATGTAAACAGCCTGGATTCAACATGATTGTTTCAAGGTCATCTGACGTGTTAGATTCCCTGCATTATCATTCTTCATGCTGGTTTCCCAAGCAACGAACACTGAGCCTCTGTTGTCTGACAGAAACAATGTGCCTTATTTGAAATTCCTACAACATGACATAGTTAGAGAAATCACATAATTTGGGTGTAAGAAATTCAGATGAAGAAAAACAACTATTACAAGTCAATGTGCACATAAACATAGTATTGTCAGCAGTGTGCATTAAAATATATTAACTTTGAATAAGCTTTAATTTATCAGTAGTTTATCTTTTTTAAGAAAATAGTTATTACATTTTTCTAGTATATGTTTTTTAGGACTGTGAGAGGTTGGAGAGGAATAGTTGGGGAGGCCAACTGCTAGACAGACAGGAGCCCAAAAGGGTGAAATGTTAACTCGATATATATGTGATGATTAATCAACATGACAATATGTGAACATGAGAGCAGGTGAACGTGCTGGTATTGAGAAAGGGGAGAAGTAAATGTTCTAATAAAAGAAAACCATGACAGAGTGGGTGTCGCCCAAGGTTCTGGGGGACCACCCAATCTGCCATGTTTTTAAAAAAGGGGCCAGCACCTGTTGAGACACCATTAGGAATAATTTGGGGAAAATACAGGTGGAAAGACACCCAGTAAATATCTAAAAATAAGAGGGGCCTAGGGGCGTGGAAACCCCAGACCTGGAAGGTATAAAAGCTGGAGATGTTTCAAGCATCTTCAGAGCTTCCCTGGGATTCCTCTCTTTGTGTTTAATTATGCTTCATAAATAAACACTTGTTGGATCTGAAGACTGGCTCCATCAGTTTTTAACATATTCAGTGTACAGTTCGTACCTAGAAGTTATATTAATTAGTTTAATTGAGAACATTGAGTCCACAACGATACTGGGTAACCACGATGGGAAGCATCCACGTCAAGGTCACTACATGATACTCAAGAGTGTCTGAAAGTAAACAGGAACAATCTATTATTTTGAAAAATCACTGGGTTCTCTCGGTTACATCTCTGTCACTTGAGTGCCAAAAATGTAACCCACATGTTAGCAAAATAAGTAAAAAACATATGCCTTTGGAACGTTTCTTTTCAAAGAGGAAAAGGCCACTGAAGAGACAGAAGAGCCTCCAACGTCCAAGAAAAGGAAAGTTTTTAACAGACAATACCAGGAGTTGTACTTGAAATATGGATTTATCGTGACAGGTGATTCCCGCAGACCAAGCCCACTCTGTATAATTTGCGGTGATCAACATAACTCCCACCTCCAGCTGCGAGGGGGGGGGGGTCAGGAAACGTTGACTGGTCTGCCGTAATAAAAAGGTTGGGGACCACTGGTGTAGATGGTCTTCTTTTCTTGGTCATTAGACATGACCCATTTGGTTGTTCAGAGGTTAACAGTTGAAGTGGAAATATCATCATCTTCCAGACCATTGATTCACCAGTAAAACCCATGGAGTTGGATCAGGGACAGTGAATTGAGACATTTGTTTTCTGCTTAGCTTTTGATATATTTGTTGAAAATTACACTTTTTCTTCAGTTTTCTGTTTCTAATATGATAAAAATTTAATTTTCTCTTACCTTTGATGAACATCAACACGATCAAGAGATTAGATGTAAGAAAATATCTTATTTACACTGAAAAAATGCTAAATACAGATGATACTATGATAATAAATGATGGTAAAACACTTAAGAAAGGTTAAATAGAGAAAGAAAATTAATTTGAGAACTTCCACTAATGGAAGTTCTCTTAATAGTCTATAAAATCAATGCCAAAAGCATGACACCAAAACAAGAACAGCAAAAAAAAACATCTTTAACTTGCCCATCAAATGAATTTGCAGTGCCTGTTTTCTTTTGGTATTCCTCCATTTGCTATCTCTGTTAGTGCAGATACTTAATAAATCACATAACTGTGTGTCAATATGTTGTATTATATATCTATATATATAGTCAAAGGGATATTTGGTTGCTGTAAAAATCAGAGGAAAAAAGTTCCTTACCCAATGACAAACCATAGGAGAAGAAGAGTTGTTGTGTTGTCGCACTGTACTGCTGACCATGACTATCCCTCGTGGCCTCTGCCGTCCTCTCAATGGTCTTTCTTGAGTCTCCAGTCTGGTGGCATTATTCACACAAATACACACACATACACACGCATACACACACACTCAGTGTGCTGTCATGCATATTCACATGTAGCCACAACTCACATATAGGCTGTAAAAAAAAAAAAGGACAACATACTCAAGAGCTGTCAGACAAGTGTTTGACTATACTAATGTTTGACTAGATTATTTTATTTAGAGTATTTCATAAGGACACATGCATGACATACCATACAATACTAAAGGACATATACCCATATTGTTTGTCCATGTCCATACTTGGTTTTGCTGGTGACAATAATAATTATTGCAATATTATCTTATAACAATTCTAACAGGTGCTATTCTCATTATGACACATATATATATATATATATATATATATATATATATATATATATATATATATATATATATATATATATATATATATATATATATATATATATATATATATATATATATATATATATATATATATAAATCAGTTGCTAGTTATTAGACTGTAACTAACATTTTTCTTCATCAAAAACGTTTCATTTTTTCACATATTATCTCCATGGAGTAAAACATATAGGATGAGAAAATATGAGAAAACATCTGATTACCTGGATTAAAATATTTTAATTTCATCATTTTAATATCGCATTCTGTTATTGCATTTTAAATCCATGTTCCTTTGCTTGTGTTCAGCTGACCATGACTATCCCTTGTGGCCTCTGGTGTCCTCTGAATGGTCTTTCTTGAGTCTCCAGTCTGGTGGCATTATTCACACACACACACACACACACACACACACACACACACACACACACACACACACACACACGCATAAATCATTTCCTAGTTGTTATTAGAGTGTAACTAACAGTTTCCTTAATCAAAAGGTTTTGATTTTTCACATATTATCTCCATGGAGTAATACTCAGAAAATATGAGATAACTGTATGTAACTTTATTTATAATCACAGTACAGAATATAGCAATGCATTTCAACAACATAAACAAGCAATGCACAATATTTGAGGCAAGGCAACAGAGGGATGAGAAAAATAAATAAATAAAACAAAATATTAAAGTTTAAATTCAGAAAATAAGGCTTCAGTTTTCACAGCTTTAGGGCTTTTACAGAATTTGAGAGTGTCCAAATAGACTTAAAAATCACAAAGTTGGGTTTTTGGTTGGAAAATTTGCAGGCATGTATATAAAATGTAGCTAAAAATGAAATGAAAATTTTCACAGACATATCATTAATAAAGCAACCAAATTTTTAAAAAAAATCTATTTTGAGAAAACATCTGACTACCTGTATTAAAAAATTTAATTTCTTAATTTTATTTTAATATCGTTTTCTGTTATTCCATTTTAAATAAATATGACTTTGCTGAATGCACATTTTTGTAACTCGATAAAAATTGGTTCATTAAAATCTTCATCACGTTGTTTTTTCATGCCTAAGTGGGAATAAAAATACTCGAAGAAAAAAATAATATTTTTTAAATATATAAAATTCATGCATGAAAGGTTTAACTGTCAGACTAGTTCATATCTAACTTATTACATACCCCACGTCTCTCCATCTAGCGAAGTGCCTATGTACTACGTTTCCCATGAGCACTTGCGACCATTCACAAAATCATGAGACCCATCATGAGACTGTGCAGCTACACATCATAACAGCAGTGTTGCAGCACATAAGCTGTCACAATGGCCGTAGAAACCATCGCACCTGACTGGGAGTTTGACCGTTTTGATGATGGTTCTCAAAGTAAGTAAAGAGTCCAGACATGCAGTGAAATCCGGTGACGTGACACTGTTAAACGGTGGTAAAGGCTAAAGGCTAGCCTCCGCTGTTAGCATAATGCTTTACCTTTGGGCTTCGTCTATTTGCTGCCATGTAACGAGTTGTGGCAGTAACAACAAAATAACGTTCATAACACAAAACAGGCAATGCATTTGTGTGTATGTCTATTACTTAGTTGAACTTTAAAAAATACGGAGGCAGTCACGACACAAATGATACGTTTGAAATTAAGAAGCGAGAGCCAAAATAGTCCAGTGTTTAGACGCCATCAGCTATTGCCACAGCTGATCAGTTTGACAGCTTAATGTCTTATTGATTAGTGTTGATAAGTGTTGATATTTAACAAGCTCCACTTTGCTAAACTAGTTTGCACAAACAAAACTTATCTAATTCAAGGGACTGATATTTGATTTACCTGTGATCAAGAACAAGGAAATGAAAGTATATTTGCATTAACCCATTCATGTATTCTGGTCACTACAGATGGCAGCTATTCTACAGCTGTTCTCTTGTGTATGCATGGGTTTTGTTATTCTAGCTTCATATCCGCCTATACAATGGACGCCTATGTACCATCACAAAGACCAAAGGTGTCAAAACATGTGGCCCGGGGGCCAAATCCGGCCCTCCAAAGGGTCCAGTCTGGCCCTTGGGATTAGTTTGTGGAATGCAAAAATGACACTGAAGATATAAATCAATCATTCAGGTTCCACATATAGACCAATTTAATCACCTCCACTGGGTCAGGTCTGTTTGTTTGTCTGTCTATTTGTTTGTCTGTCTGTCTGTCTGTCTGTCAGCAGGATTATGCAAAAAGTTCTGAACGGATTTTGATTAAATTTTCAGGAAGGATAGATAATGGGTCAAGGAAGAATCCATCCATTAGATTTTGAGCAATGAAGGTCAAAGATCAAGGTCAAAAACATAAAATTAACATCTTTAAACATGTTTTTATTCTATAGTTTTCACACAGTATATCATTTTCTCTTGTTGTGTTTTCTCTAAAGTAAACACAGTGTCCAGCTGTGTAGAACTCCATGACAAGTAGTCTAATGAAAAAATAAATAATTCAATCAACCACATTCTTTTTTCAAGCCTAAAGAGGAATAAAACCCCTCGGGAAATGTAAAAAAAAAAAAAAAAAAAAAAGGAGCCTAAAATTTACTAATATTCTCATATTTCATGCATGAAGGGGTTAAACTAATATATTATTCAGGGTCAAAATATGTACTTTGTTTAGCTATGTCAGCAACTAAAATCTGTTTCTGTGTTATTCTTTTGTTCATATTATGAAAGTTATGTAAAATACTTAGATATTATGAGGGAGAAACAAGGAACCTTACAAGAGAAAGGAGTAGAATGTAAGGTTTTCTTCAAACTGTTTATGTAATTTGGTGTTTTAAAGTAATGTACTTTCACAATTGTCAGGCTTTTATCCATAATATCTGTAACTACACCATCCTAATGTGACTTATTTGAGAATGTTTTTCCGTATGTAGTAAGAGGCATCAAGAATTAGGTTACATGTAGTTTGTTTTAGCTGAAAAGTAATTTCATGAAGAAGATGATAATGTGCGTATCTGCTCAAAACTTCACAGAAATACACACAGAGGTTCAGCTGAAGAACTACAGCAAGTTTCTGGCGGAGTACACATCTCAGTTGAGGGGCATTGAAGAGGCTCTAGATGACTCCATAGGGGATGTCTGGGACTTTACACTTGACCCCATTGCCTTGAAGGTAAAACAGAACAAACCAGAGGCTGTACATATGTAATTCTAAATAGGGGAACACTGGTTTTCTAATTCTGAACTTATGCAATTAACTCTTTTGCAATTTCCTTTGCAACATGTTCTATTTTGCAGCTTCTCCCATATGAGCAGTCCTCCTTGTTGGAGTTAATTAAAACAGACAACAAGGTAAATAAAAAATGAAGGCACTGTAAAGTTTACTGTCCACAGAGTTTTTAAGTTTTCCACCAGCTCTTTATTTTTATGTTTTGTGCAGGTTCTGAACAAAGTGATCACAGTATTTGCTGCTCTGTGCAGTGAAGTGAAGAAACTGAAGTACGAGGTAAGCACTTTCCAAGGTCGATCTTGATGTAAAGTGTTTGGTTTTTTGCATGGTGTGCTTGAGGAAAATTGTGAACACATATTAATTATTATTTTGATTATGCGTTAAATGTTTTTTTGTTTTATGTTTTTTTTTGTGTTTATTTTGCAGGCAGAAACAAAATTCTACAATGGCTTGTTGTACTATGGAGAGGGAGGTAATTCTTCACCAATTACTGTCTATATTTATCCCGGACTACACACTATTACTTCACCTGTTAAGAAATGGTTATGTACATATTTGTTTTCATTTTGTGTTGTAGTTTCAGATGCTAGTGTTGTTGAGGGAGAATCCCAAATTCAAATGGGTAGATTCATCTCATTCCTGCAGGTTTGCAAATCAATTTCTCACCGCAATATTCTGTTATGTATTTTTTTAGTTAACTTATTAAAATCAAGAATATAATCAATGATTCTTTCTTGATCTTTGATAGGAACTGTCATGTTTCGTGTCAAGATGTTATGAAGTGGTGGTCAACATTGTTCATCAGTTGGCTGCCCTCTACAACACCAACAAGTAAATAGTAATCTTTGAACAGAAGCCAGCAATGCAGCCTGATACAAGTGCTCTTTAGTTTAGGACAGGGGTTGGCAATCTTTAACGCTCAAAGAGCCATTTGAACCCGGTTTCCATGGAAAAGAAAACACTGGGAGCTGCAAATACTTTTTGACATCTATAATGAAAAGAAAAAAAGAAATAGCATTTGTTAAAAAGAAAGGGACGAAATATTTAACACAATAACTTCCCTTTCATGCTTGGGGGTTCACCTCAGGCATACTTGTTAGTGCTTTGGCCCTTTTGAAGATGGGCTCTCTGATCTAAAATGAAGAGAACACTATTGTTTTTTCTTACCTTAACACTGGTCCAGTGTAAAGCAAAGACACTCCAGACCCGGTTAACCTTTGACCTGTGGGACTTTGTCATATATGTTTTTTCCTTTTTCCACACTCTGAGCCCATTTATTGTGCGTTCAGGTCCAGGTTCACTAACAGTCTCCCATGCATTCAGATTCAGGTCCGTCTTCAGATATTTTTCTTTTCTTTCATTTCTCCATACTTGTCCTTGCTGGGATTGAAAGTTGCGACAAATGGACGGTGTATTGGCAGATAAACAGTAGCTTCGATGGGCATGACATTTATTTTGAGTGACGAAAAACAATAAAATATATATATTTTATTAATATTTTTATATTTCAATATCACAATTTAGGACTAAAATAATACAAATGGAACTAACACAAATGAAATGCACTTCAATTAAATACTGTTATTATTATTTTTAAATTAAATTTTTTTTTTGATTTATTTACCCAAGGCACTTGGAGCCGCAGGATAAAGATGAAAGAGCCATAGGTTGCTGACCCCTGGTTTAGGATAAATGGTACTGAAATGTTGTTCTGTATCAGAATATATCTCTCTTTTCATGTCTCAGGAGTGTAACAAAAATCATTGAGTCATCAGGCGTCCATTTCCAGGTATGATTTTTAAAACATTTGGCCAGGTTCTTTTTCTTAATTCATCTTGATAACACATTCTTACCAAGTTTACTTTGTGTTCCCTCTACAGATAGTGTACGAACATCTTGGGGAGTTATTAGTGGTGCTGCTGACTCTTGATGAGATTATGGAAAATCACAACACACTAAGGGATCACTGGAAAATGTATAAAAGGTTAAAACACACAAATGTAAACAGTTCTCTTTCTATTATCACGGAATAGCACATTTTCTTATTTTTAATGTGGAGTTAGTGTAAAAACTGTCTGAAGTGATGAGGAGGATCTTGAAGGCTTGCAAATGTATAGAAAACTACCTTGAGATCAGTATTAAAACCAATTAAAACAAATTTGTGAATGTGCACCGGCCACCTAGTAAGTTTAAATGTTGCTGCACCTGCATCTTCTTGTTACAGATTATTGAAATCCGTTCACCATAACCCAGGAAAGTTTTCTATTCCTGAAGAGAAGCTCAAACCATTTGAGAAGCTCCTGCTCAAGCTTGAGGGACAGCTGCTGGATGGGATGATACTGCAGGTGACAAGCAGATTTTTCCAATACTATTGATTGTATTTTTAAGTTAAACATTGTCAGAAACCTTATTGTTTAGCGAATCTTCAAACAGATAAAGTGTGTACATTCATTATTGTCAGAATGCTTGTCTAAGTTTAGTGTGTTTATGTGACAGGCCTGTGTGGAGCAGAGATTTGATGATCCCGGAGAAGGAGTGGCTGTCGTCAAAAACAGTGCCTTCGCTGAAGAGTTTGCCTTCAATATACGCACAATATTCACCAACATTGAGTCAAAGATTGGTTGGTCTTTTTTTGTTGTTTTATTTCTCAGGAAGGATTTCATTTACCAATGATGTCCAGTGACCTGAAAATATTTTCTTTGTATTCCAGGTGAACCTTCAGAGATTGACCAGAGAGATAAATATGCAGGAGTCTGTGGTCTCTTTGCTCTTCATTTTCACATTTTCAGGAGTGTGGACAAAAAGCTGTACAAAGCTCTACTAGATGTTTGTAAAAAGGTACTGATATATTCTTAACCCACATCATTCCTCTGCACATGACACCTTACTCATGAATATTTAAACTTTTTTTAAGGTGCCAGCTGTCACTCTGGTTGCCAACATCATCTGGTTTCCAGACAATTTCCTCACTGCTAAAGTTCCAGCTGCAGCCAAACTGATGGATAAGAAGAGTTTACAGGCCATCAAAGCACAGAGAGACACATACCTACAGCAAAGAGCACAAACTCTAACAAAGTAAGTGAGGCCAGATTTAAGATTAGAGGATAATATGAACTGATTTAATGCATTTCTGTCATCTCTTCAGGGATGTTCAGTCGTACTATGTGTTTGTAACGTCCTGGATGATGAAGATGGAGTCCATTCTATCCAAGGAGCATAAAAGTGACAAGTTGGCAGAAGATCTTAACAGCAGGTGTAATGTCTTTGTACAGGTAAGACCCATTTCAAGCCAAAACATGAATTAATAAGATATACATGAATGTGTAATTGTGTAATTAATTTGTTATAATCATGTCATACATTATGTGTAATTACAAAAATGATAAATAGATCAGCATATGTTATTGTCTGTGTCAGCATTTTGTTTCAATGCCTACCTACAACAAAAATTATGTTCAACAGTCTCTCAGGCTTTCTGTTTGTTTTTATTTTTATGGTGAAGCAGACAAAATAATTCAGATCACTCAGTATTGCTTATCTGGAGAAAATCCACCTTGTTGTTTTTTTTTTTGTTTTGTTTTTTTTTACTTTAATTGATTTACAGAGGAATCAGATGGAAGGGCATACATGGTTTCCCCCAGAAATCATGCAAAGCCTGGTGGTAGGACTGCTAGGGAATCCAACTAGCAGCCTGCCACGTTTTTGTTAAAAAGAGAAAAAAAAAGTTAGGAAATTCTGATTATCATGTGTTATTGTCATTTCACAACCCTTTACTATCATCTCTACCATTTGGTTGAGCATGTTTTCAAAAATTATTACATGAATACCAAAGTATTTCTGAAACATTTTGAGGATTATGTAAAATAGACTCTGTAAAGGTTAATACAATGGAGGGAAAAATCAAAGTTACCTGCAATTTTGTGTCCAAAAGAAAAGATTATAGCAGAGGCGTTATCATGGTTATGATGGTTTTCCTTAGTGGTATACTGGCATGACATGAATATATCATTGACAGTGCCACCTAGTGGTGTTTTTGTGCATTGCACGCTTCTTAGAAAAGAAGTTTGGTGTCAAAGGTTTAAATTTAGATTAGATATCAGGGTTCATATTTACTTCTACCAAATGGTTGAGCTGACCAACAAAGGGTTAATGTCAATCCAAGGATTTAGTAACTACATGTACTAATATGTGTTGTTAATGTTGACATGCAAAATTTTTTGAGAATCCCCTGTTGTTGACTCCTTCCTAGGGAATCCTGTATGCATACAGCATCAGTACCATTATCAAGACCACCATGAATATGTACATGTCAATGCAGCGACCCATGACCAAAACATCTGTGAAAGCTCTGTGTCGACTGGTTGAACTGTTGAAGGTGTGTATGCGTATACACTGGTATGTAATTAATATGCTTGTCATCAGTGTTAGTTGAGTCATTAATATGATGTGTTGCTGTCTGCAGGCTGTGGAGCACACATTTCACCGCCGGTCCATTGTTGTAGCAGACTCTGTTTCTCACATCACGCAGCAGCTGCAGTCACAGGCGCTCAATGCTATCGGCACTGCCAAGGTAATTGGACTTCTAAGTGATATTAGCATTGACAGGTGTAGTCATCAAAGTGTCATGCCTGTCCTCACTTCATATGACAGAATTTGTGCTCCCTGTTCTAGAAAAGGGTGATTTCTGACAAAAAGTACAGTGAGCAGAGGCTTGACGTACTGTCATCATTGGTGCTAGCAGAAAATGCTCTCAGTGGACCCAGCACAAAGGAGCGACGTCTTGTGGTGGCGTTGGCGTTGTGTGTTGGCACTCAGCTGGTATGTTGACGAAAATCACTGATAAATGAAAATTTTCCCCATCGTTTTTTGTTGACCTTGAAATCTTTCTTCTAGAAAACCTTCAAAGATGAGGAGCTTCTTCCATTGCAGCTGGTGCTGAAGAAACTGGACTTAATTAGCGAGCTGAGTGAGAGGTAAGGTTTAAGGTCTTAGAAGCGGCATTTTTTGGTGGTTCTTTTCAAAAGAGCTAAAACAGTCCAGTTGAAACCAGTAGAACTACCAAGAAAAACCATGACTTGGGCAAATGAGAACCTACACACACATCTTTAAGAGGGATCTTAACCCACAAAGGCCTAAACTGCTGCTTGCAAATAAAAGCATCTTTTGGTCTAAAATGTTTCATGACTTTTTATCCACTAATTCTAACAATACATTGAAATAATTAAGGTGTAATTAAGGTGTTTCCTTTGTTCCTCAGGGTCAAGCTGCAGTGTGACAGTAGTTTTCTTTACTGGCACCGAGCTGTGTTTCCCATCTATTTAGATGATGTGTACGACAATGCTGTGGATGCAGCAAGACTACATGTAAGTATCGTGCTCTGTCATTTCTATTGCACTGTGTTAGTGGTTCTGAAATTTTTAGCTCATCCAGACGAAGTCGCGATGAGCTTTTGGTATCGCACTTCGTCCATCGCCCGTCCTTCATCGGCGTCCACAATTCACTAAAATCGCTTCTCCTCCCTCAATTCTTAACGGATTTAAATTCTGATTGATTCACTAGATAGATCTAAGCAAAACGTATCACTTTGTGGAAATTTTAAATTGTAAACGATTTGTTTACAACTGTTGCTGAGAAAACGGTGGAACAGAGCTCTTTTTATCTCACAACACAGACAAGTTGAATAAGAGTTTCAGTTCTTCTTTTTTCTATTCTTGGCAGAGTGCAGTTACATATTCTCGGAACAGAGCTTTCGGTTCCCCATGAGTCACGCTGTGCAAGCCAGACAGACAAGGATAAATGTAGATAACGGTTAATCAGCACATGAACATGTAC
Source organism: Siphamia tubifer (assembly GCA_020466265.1). NCBI lineage: Eukaryota > Metazoa > Chordata > Actinopteri > Kurtiformes > Apogonidae > Siphamia > Siphamia tubifer. The sequence continues at coordinate 11,048,802 of CM035788.1, forward strand.
TAGAGCTTTTCATGCAGCTGTTAGCAAACAAGCCTTTTATCAAAATATCACTTCACACACAGGGTTTATATGAGTACACTCGATTAAATTCATATTACAACAACTTTGTATATTTTTCCAGTCTGGCACTAAAATCACTTTTCCTCCCTCAGATTTTAATTCTGATTGATTCATTAGAAAGTAATTGTCCCGATATTAGTTTCTACCAACAACTTCCTGTGTAGCATTTAACAGCTTTAACCACAATAATATGTCATTACCCAGTTACCTCCTTTTTTTTCAGTCAGATGTTACTCCAGAAGAGTTTTGGGGGCTTCCTATACCATTCACACTGTTTTTGTCATTTGTTGATAAAAACACAGAGCGGGATTGGTTTTATGATCTATTGAATGATTCCCTTTTGTTGATAATGAGACATCACAGCTGTGAGGTCTGGATGACCACAGGGCCATTGGCCATATTTTTTACATTGGAGTACCCCCTGAAGTGTACTTTTTTTTTTTTTTTTAGCCAAGTACCCAACTTCTGCTTCAGCATATTTCGATTGAAAAATGTTTTGCAAAATGTGTTCTTTGGCCAAAGTTAATTAATTAATAAATGTACCTTTTGTTGGCGGAGTCGCCCCTGTGGTAAGGAAATAAGAGGACCACAAATAATCTTATTAAGTTACAAAGATTTATTATAGAAGGGGGAATCAAATTAAAATGAAAAACCAACATTAATCAATGATTAAGACAAATCATATACAGGTCTGTTCATACGCGTACGGGTTCAGTCAGACAATCAAGTCCTAACTGAACATGGAGCAGTCAAAGTAGGAAATATTTAAAGAGAGAAATTAACATATGCACATCCCACCTTATTTACTCTGAGAAAACGAGTGCCAGGCCAGTTTTTCAGACTTTACAGAAGCAGACGAAAAAGAGAGTAGAATCAATTCCAATTAAGCATTAACTGTATTCAAATAAAGATGAAGAAGACTATTTTCCTCCACACCTTTCATCAACAAAAAATAGTTATTTAGATACTCAGACTCATTTTGAATAATGTAAAATAGAACTGTTCTTAAAATGTTACCAAAGCTTAAACAAGATGAGGACTGTTATTTAAAAGTATTTTTTGTGTTTTGTATGTCAGCATTAATTCTCATTTGTTATTTTGTGTTCAGTATATGATGGCTTCTTTAATGTATTTTTCCTAAAAAAAATTCAAATATCAAATGGGTTTCTTCCAAGTACCCCTGGGGGTATGCGTACCCCACTTTGGGAACCCCTGCCCTACATTAGGAGAGCCTAAACCTTTTTACCTTTTTTGATCTTAACGTTCGCCACAGACATATATGTATATGTATGTATATAAGAGAACCATGTGTGCATGAATTTTATCAATTTAATGAGAATCCTCCAGAAGTACAGATTTACAGATAAGTGATTAATTAATTTTAAAAAAAAATCAATTGTGTATTTTATTGTGATTGTAGTTAATTGTTGTTCTTCTACCTGTGTCTCTTGTCTGTCTCTGTTACACACTGTCCTGGATGGTGCATGTCATTGTTTGGAGCAGTACATGTTTAGTGCACTGAGAGACAGCGTACCATTTATGTTGCATGCCAAACACATGGAGTCATGTGACCAGCTCCTGGAGAGCTACGACAGAGAGATCATGGACGTTTTCAATGAGGTGAGACTAGATGAAATATGAAGTTGAAGCAGAATGAGTCATTACCAAATGAGGTTTCTAATGCACATTTGCTCCTATCTTACTCTCGTAGCATCTGTTGGATAAGCTGTGTAAGGAGATTGAAAAAGACCTGCGTCTCTCTGTTCACACCCACCTGAAGTTGGATGACAGGAACCCCTTCAAAGTTGGCATGAAGGACCTGGCACACTTCTTCTCCATCAAGCCCATCAGATTCTTTAACCGATTCATTCATATCAAAGGTGCAGAAATTACTAATCGGGGGAAGTTTTTCATGAAAGTTATTAATTTTTGTTAATCAATACACTTGTTCAAATTCACATGTAGATTTAATTTTGTTAATGCTGTCTTTACATCATATATGACACTTTATATCATAACAGCTAAAAAGTCTGGGAAAATTTACTGTTATGTCTCCACCTGGTGGCCAATATGAACAATACCATGTGTAGACCGTTGAAGGTTCAGTAACATTTCATCTATGTTTAATGCCCAATCAGCTTATGTGACCCACTACCTGGATAAAACATTCTATAACCTGACAACAGTTGCTCTACATGACTGGGCCACCTACAGTGAGATGAGAAACCTGGCTACACAGCGGTATGGACTGACGATGACAGAGGCACATCTGCCAAGTCAGACCTTGGAGCAAGTGAGTCCATAATTATACCCACAGCTCTCCTGAACTTCTGATTCTGATTTTTTAGTCCCAGAAACTAAACTAAACTAGAAACTAAACTAACTACAGAGTAATGGGTTTCTAAATTTCCATTGTTGTCTAAGGGCGCTTTCAGACGGTGTATTTAAAATCCCTACCGACCTCGGGTACATTTACACATGCGTACTCTGGCCCATTCACAAATGGAATGCTTTAGCTATCCAACACATGCAAAAGTCAGAAGACAAACCCTTACCTATCAGTTAGTCCAGCGGTTCCCAAAGTGGGGGTTGCGACTCCTCGGAGGGGTCACAGAGGGACTCCAGAGGGAACGTTTGCATAACACTGGAAAGAAAAAAACAGGCATTGGAATGTTTTGAATGGCATCAGAATGTTGGTAATGTGTCAGCCAGCAAAGAGCCATTAACCGGTCTATAGAACCCAATCGCCCCCTTTTACTCCATAATCACTCCCTGTCCTCGGAACATGAATTTCCTTCAGTGTATAGCTGAGATGCTCAATAGAACTCAACTGCTCACTTTCACTCCGTAATCACGCTCGGCCCTCGAATATTAATTCTATTCTATTTATGCTAAACTGCCAATCTGTTGGATTGCTCTGACATTGTTGTTGCTATTATTATTATTATTATTATTATGTACAAACTCTGTCTCCTGTGTGTTTTCAATAGGGTTTGGATGTTTTGGAGATCATGAGGAACATTCACGTTTTTGTCTCTCGGTACCTTTACAACCTTAACAACCAGGTAAAATGTCTTTTTCATTATTTCTCTCCTTGATGCTTGTGTTACACAGTTTTTGACTGAAATTGTTGTTAACAGATCTTCATAGAGAAGGCAAGTAACAACAAACATTTGAACACCATCAACATCCGTCACATCGCCAACTCCATCAGAACCCATGGCACAGGCATTATGAACACCACAGTGAGTTTCAGCAAGAACATTTAACGTCTGAATTGGTGATATGTATGTTTCTGCACGTCTTCAATTGCACTACCCTCACATGTTGCACGCCTCTGCTTCCCCAGGTGAATTTCACTTACCAGTTCCTGCGCAAGAAATTTTACATCTTCAGTCAGTTTATGTACGATGAACACATCAAGTCCAGGCTCATCAAAGACATTCGATTCTTTAGAGAAACAAAAGACCAGTCTGATCAGAAGGTAAGAAGGACGATGTTTTCCTCTTTGAATCACTACAGGCACACAAGTAGAAGGGACACAATTAATCCTGGCAATGAAAAAGTTGTTGAAAATGTTTTTTGTTTCTCTTCGACCTGATGGTTGTAAGTTTTAAGGATGACGGTAATCATGATGAGCCCCACTATCATTATTGGGACTGGTGATTAAAATGAAATTATCTTGTCACTCAGTGGGTTTAGTTGCCATGTGTAGTGTTGGAAACAAAAGCTTTACTAGATGATCAGTTCTTGGAACAGATTTTGCCTAATTTGAATTTAATTGACTCCCTTATTTGCCTAATCTTCCTCTAATAACATTTTTTAGTATATTCCAAATTACCTACTATTGTATTATCTGGCACATCTTCTTACCTTCTTTCCAGCTGTAATTTTTTCATTTCATTGTTTTTGTTATAGTATCCGTTTGAGCGAGCAGAAAAGTTTAACCGTGGCATCCGGAAGCTTGGCATCACTCCTGATGGGCAGAGCTACTTGGACCAGTTCAGACAACTCATCAGCCAGATTGGTGAGGGAGACGCATTAACACTATTCAGCTCTTCAGGGCAAAACAGTTCTAGAATCTGCAGGTGTAGGTAAATGGAAGCCAGCAACATTTTCTTTTGTCTTTGTTCAGGTAATGCCATGGGCTATGTGAGAATGATCCGCTCTGGAGGACTCCATTGTTGTAGCAGCGCCATTAGGTAAAAAAAAAAAAAAAAGGAGTTGTATCATGGCTTTGTGTTGTTGATCTGTTCCTGCATAACTATATTCTACTGTAAAGGATTTGGACTGGTTGGGTGAAGTTTAAACATCCCTGATTACTCAGTTCTTAGAAGAATAGGAAAATATTTTTTAAAAGTACAAATATTTTGCAATATAAGAAAGTGTGTGTATATATATATATATATATATATATATATATATATATATGAGGAAAAACTGGATAGGACTGGATAAGCAATGCTTATCCAGTTTTATTTATCCATGTGGAACATTAGTTTTTTGTAAATGGCTCTAATTATGGCTTGTTTTTGGCACAATTACCAAATTATTTTCTGCTGTATTTTTTAGTTTATTTTATTGTAAATGTTTGCAATAAAATAAGACTGTCTTTTTTCATATCTCATAATTTTTCCCCCCTCATATTTCCAGGTTTGTTCCAGACCTAGAGGACATTGTAAATTTTGAGGAGCTGGTGAAAGAGGAGGGACTGTCAGGGGAGACGCAGAGAGCTGCTGGGTAGGACACATTTCAATATACAGGTTATTTCTCGACATGTGCAGCATGTGATAGATTTTTGTGTGGTTGTACTTGTAGAATGGGTTTTCAGTCCATTGCTGTGTTCCAATATCCATACTCTCCATAATTATCGTACCTAGTTTGGGTACGCAGGATGTTCACATTATGATTCTGGTGACAGAGAAGTGTACTTAAAATGCCCAGACGTGTACTCATAATGGTCAAATTTCTGTGTGGAAACATGTACACTTTTCACACTCAACGGGTGCCATCTTAGCTACATAGCGGAGGAGGTGGAACTTAGTGGTAATCAACACTATTCGAAAGTGTAAAGATGGAGACAGAAATGTCAGTAGCCTCTGCACCCCAATCAGCAGACCAGAAAATTGTAACTTTTGAGTGTTTCTTGCATTTTCAAACATCCTTTGGTGGGCCATAGTCGTGATCGTCATTTCCAGAAACTGCACCACACAGTATTAGAATTAGAACAGTACTTATCTGCTGAAATCTGTACACTTAGTAAGTACAGAGAGTGTACTGTGTGTAAGTGTACTCGTGACAGTATGGATATTAGAACACAGCACAGGTTTAGATTTAGTCACTGTCTTTACATTGTGTCGCCTGCAGAGGGCAGTGCAGGTACACAATTCTAATGGAAACATGGGCTGCTACTTGTGCAGGACTTGACTGTTTTGTCATTACTAGTGTCCTGGATTCGGTGTTAGGAGATCTGACCAGCAATTCTGCAGAGGGGACGGAGTATTTCAAGATGTTGGTGGCAGTGTTTGCACCAGAGTTTCGCAGTGCGAAGAACATGCACCTGAGAAACTTCTACATGATTGTACCACCACTGGTCAGTGCTGTGGATTTTTTTACCTACATTTTCAACATTCAGGTTTCCTTCAGGGTCTTAATGAGGTCATATTTTGCTAATTTTTCCCTAGTCTTTTGTACCTCTATTTGTGTATTTGGGAAACCCTGATCTTGGGTGCCGATAAGGGGGTGGGGGGGGGGGGTGACAAATTCATGTGGCCCAGCATTTGTTGGGGAAGCATGGAGCAGAGAAGTGGGGCCAGTGGATACAGGCTAGAAGTTGGGAAAATGTAATGATTTAATGTAAGACGAATATAGACGTCAGGAATTAGATGTTGAAAACATGTTAAATTTCATTTTCATGCTCGCATTAGTGACATGTAGCCAGACTATAATAGTTCAAAACGTTTGGATTTGAACCCTCCATGTGCTACAAAGCTATCTTTATATTTATTTTGGATTTCTGCAACCACTTATAATTCCTCCTTAATTTGTTAAATTTTGTAACTAGTTACATCTGACACCTGCACATATTCTGTCACATATTCAACACTTCGGACAAACATTTCTCAGAGTATGACATTATATTTTATCAGTGACAGCGTTTGTAAAAACTGAAGATATATCCAAACTTTGAGCCAAAAATGTTCAGTTGTTGGTTGTATTAACAGATATAAGTGGTAGAACAGGAGGGAGCAGCAGCACAGCCAACAACCTGGAGGGGGGTGGGATGTGAAGTGACTCAATTGCATTTAAAGTTCCAGTACTCAAAACTACCTTTGTGGTGTAATTAGTCAGAAATAAGGTTGGAAATGGAGGGAATAGTGGGAATCAAAGCATTGGAGTAAATTCTAGGAGTCATACAATTTGTTTTGCTAGTACGACAATGAAATGGACATTAAAATCTGTACTAAGTAGTTTTAAAAAGATCTTAAAGTCTTTAATTTCACTTGTAGAAACCCTGTACATGCGCCAGCCTTTGTGAGTTTCTGTCTGTTTTAATTTTTCTACACAAGACAAATCTTTCTTCTAGACTGTGAATTTTGTGGAGCATTCAATCAGCTGCAAAGAGAAACTGAACAAGAAGAACAAAACTGGAGCTGCATTCACAGATGATGGCTTTGCTATGGGTGAGTGAGCTTCTAAGCAGGTACCGGATCTGCTGTCAACATCTGCATAGTAGCTCTGCTGTTTTCTTACACTCTTCATCACCTCTGACCTCCCTTTTTGCTCTGATCTGTCAGGAGTAGCATACATCCTGAAGCTGCTGGACCAGTACCTAGAGTTCGACTCCCTGCACTGGTTTCAAGCTGTTAGAGATAAATATAAAAAGGAGATGAATGCTGTAGTGAAGGAGCAGAACGTCCAGTCTGCCAGTCAGGATGAGAAGCTGCTGCAAACGATGAACCTCACCCAGAAGAGGCTGGACGTCTACCTTCAGGTACAACTGCAGCATCTCATGTCACATTCTATTACACTGGTGTACAAGGGAAATGCTTCTGGAATAAAACTAGTCTTAAATGCTGGTTGGCTCAGGTTTCCAAGATAAGTGTGGGGTCAAAATGTGAAATTCTTAGAATGAACAAGACAATATGTTTTAGTCCAAAGGAATATTGGTCTCAGATCTACTTCAAAACACTGTCTACACATTATGATCCATTCACATTACAGGTTTTTTCTAGTGGAATATTTACAAATCCATTGTATACATAAACCACCATATATGCGGAATATACTTTTATATTTAGAAAGATACTTTCTAAAAAAAAAAATTGTAGAGCAGTGTTACTATTCTGTAGTACAGTTTTGTTTTAATATGTTGGGTTTACAGAAGGGAGAAATTAATTAACTGATAGGTTTACTAATGTGAAGTGCAGTAAAAAGCACCATGAAGGACATAATAGTAATAGTTTACTCACTCTTACCCAGTTGTAATCAAAATTGCTGTGTGTGTGTGTGTGCTTTTAAAAAAAAAAAATTGAGCTGTATAAATGCTTTTATTTTATTTACTTTTGATTATTATTCAGATGTGATGAAGACTGTATACGTAAGAACAGAGGAAAATAATTTTTTACAAAAAACCTTTTGTCTTTGTCCCATCTATCATTAATATAATGAAGCTGATTTTAACTGATGTTGTAATTGGTTTGTTTTTTTTGCATTGTTCACTATATTTATTATGTTGCTGTTTCTTTGGTTCCAGTTAACAAATTATATTTTCTAGTAGTGTTTGTTTGTAGTAACTCTGTTTTATTCTTCTGTTACAGGAGTTTGAGCTGCTCTACTTCTCCTTAAGCAGTGCAAGGATCTTCTTCAGGGCAGATAAAACTGCAGCTGAAGAGACGCAAGAAAAGAAAGATAAAGGTTTGGCAGCTTTGTGGTGATTGATGCAGTTTTTAATTATGCAGTAACACTGACTCGCCAGTCGCCACACAGATTAATATTCAAAGATAGAAAATCTGTGTGGAAAAAAATAGCCCATAAATATAATTTTCTTCCACAGAAGAAGCTGCCAAAGCAGGAGGCAGTTCAGATGGCTCCAACTCTGCTGCACCTTCATCAAAGTGACCCTCATCATGAGACCAGCAGACGCATTGTGGATCATGGTTCCATGGCCAGAAATGTGGGGAGATGACGTTGAGAACCAGAATGCACTAGTTTTGTACAGTTCGAGTTCAAAAGCGGAACAGAGAGAAGGATTCTGGGAATTACTGTCCTTATTAGAAAAGAATGTATATTAACTTTTGTGTTAATATTTGACAGAAATGTCTATGTTGCATCTACTGACTTCCAAGTGTCAGTCAACTAGTAAAATCATATTGAATTTTGTAGCATTTAAAAAAGCTTCTGTAACCTTAAAGGAATCTATGGAGAGTCGGGTCAAAGTGAATCCTGCCCGTTGCTGTGGAGCCTTTTGATACCTTAATGCTCAGTCTGGACAGACTGGATTATTTTTCTACACTAGAAGCTTCAGCTGTATGTATGTATGTCCTCTGCTAATCAGAGACACTTCCAGTAATTAATTTGCATTTTAGAGTCCGTTTTACTAATTGTGTTAACTTTATGTTGCTTATTGCCTTCAACTGCAGCTCTGGTCTTAATTAGAGGGCTCCAGGGAATGTTTTCACTGTACAGTCCTCATACATGTGCCATATTCGCTCATTATTTTTGCTTGTTTGTACATTTTATGATTTAGAGTTTATGTGCCTTTAACTCATTTCAATGATGAATTAATTCAGAAAAAAATAATGTTCCATAGGCAAATATTCTTAATCTTAAGGTTGAGTATTGTGTAGTACTCCAGCTTTTTATCCATCAGCATGTGATACATGTGAAAATAAGGCCACAATTTGGTCACAATGACATTCCATAAATGAAAGACAAAGTTCTGTGAGGTATTTGATGAATAAACTGCACTTTGAACAGTTGTTTTCTTAACTCCAAATCCTCCATGTAATAACAAATACATGATGCAAAATAAACGCATTCCAGAATCCATGACCTTATGCTTTATGTTCAGACCATGTAACTTTGGAACTAGGGCCTGAACACTTTTCAGCTGCAATATTCAGACTCAAAGAAATGCTGATGCTGGAAACAAAGGAAACAGGAGACGGTGATTCAGGAAAGCCTTTTTCTGCTTTAATACAAAGAAAAGAAGCTTTGAACTTCAGAAAATACAAGATTGGTCTGGAATTTTTTTCTCCTTAAATTGTCAGTTTTCCTTTTCCTATGAAATGCTGTCTATTGCTGTTCAAACAGCTTAAATTGAAACATCCCTTCTTTTGCTTTGGACATGAAACTTGAGGGATGATCAAAGTTGTTTTTTTTCTAATTTTTGGCTGAGAATCAGGCCTTTCCTTAAATGACGCTTTAATTTTGTATAACTTTGATGTAAGTGCCCACAGTGCCATGTGACACCCTGTCCAGCAGATCCAGAAATGTCCTGTTACGTCCACATATTGCATCCATGCTCACCTCATAAAAACGAGGTACAAGGCAGGGCAAAATTTCTTCCAAAATAGATGTCATATATATATATATATACATACACATATATATATATATATATATATATATATATATATAGCAATCATATATACACATTCGTACATACATATACTAATTTATGTGATGCAAAGAAAAAAATGTACACATTTCTTACAAAATTGTAACAAAGACTGGAAAGTGTTTTGTTTGCTCTGAAGCAACATTGTGTAGCAGTTTAGCCTCTCTGAGGGCTCATCCACGTTTGTGGAAACAACAGTAGTCTCCCAGATTTGTGTCCATGTTTGACTGGCACCAAACTCACAGAGACGGAGGAAAAAGTGGAAATACAGAAAGCGGTCTGGTGATGTGAATACAGAAGTTGAAGGAATCAACATGAACGAAAAGGATGAAAATAGATGCATGTGAATGAGTTTCAAGTACTCCCTGAACCAAAATGAAAAAGAATGTTATCAGGGAGTGTTCACATAAAAAAGCACAAACAAATTTTGTGTTCTTTTATTACTAAACATAGTGCAACAATAAACATTGCATTTCTTTCACCCTTTTACCTGTTTCTGAGGATGGAGTTTGTTAAGTTTGCTTTTCTGGTCTTAACACTTTAAATGTGAGGTGTAACCCTTGTTCTGTCACTGTCCTGTGCCACAAGGTCAGTCCTCATTTCTGGGAGAAAACAGGCTTCAGATTCAGAGACGTAAACATAACACAGACCCTGCTCAAAACAAGACCAAAAAAAAGAGAAAAAAAAATAGGAGGAACATAAAGAATAAAAACAGAACAAGTGTTGGTGTTTTGGGCAGCATGTAAATTGGAAAGGCAGGGCAGTTTTGATGGTGGCGACGACCCCCGCAGTCAAAAAACCAAATCCTCAAGGAATTAAAACCAAGCTGTGTGAATCACAGCACTCTCCCATGACAACAGCGTTGTGCAGGAACAGATGTGGCCTTTGGACTGGTCGGGCCTTAGAAGGCCTGCTGGGCTGGGTTGTAGTTGAATGTTGTTGGCACATGAGGCCTCTCTTCCAGCTTGTCATACTCGAGATGAAATTCCTTCGAGATACAAAAAACATTTTTACAAGACAGCAAATGTTAAATCTTACCACAGATTTAGATCAACCAAATACCCACACTTACCTTGGCTACTTTTCTCCAGTTAAGACAATCAAAAAAGTAGTATGTTCCCCTCTCGTAGGTGTTGGTCTTCAATGTAGGCTCCATTCCAGGCGCTCGTGTGATCCAAACTCGCTCCTCTTTGTGGTACCGCCAGTCCCGGTTAAAGCTAGAGAATGTAATGATTAAAATGAGCGATTAGGAACTTATGATCATCATGGAGCGTGGACCAGGTGAAACCAGGTAACAGTGGTGTTACTCACAGCTCTACTGCTGCCAGAAGCTGTAGCAGGTCTCCCCCATTCATGTAGTACAGATAGAACAGCAGGTCTTCACCGTATCGCGCCAGTTTAATTGCAGCCAGCTAGCAGAAGAAGAGCAAAGGATGAGGCGTAACCATATGGAAGGCTGTAACCATTCACTGAAGAACTGTTTTCAATAATTACCTTGTCCCTTATGTGGATATTGGTTAAGTACTCAGATGGAACATGGAAGTCTGGAAACAAACAGGCCATGACTTTCATTAGCAGTATGTATTTGACTCAAAATGTTAAGACGGATTTCAAAAAATTCGATTTTGGGGGTGATCCAGATCTGATTTTTTTTAAAGGATTCTTTACTATTGGGAGATAGGGCCAGTTTTGACAAAAATGGTTCTAACTCAATATATAATACTAGCAGAGGTATATGCTCTCCAAGTGCTTTTCTAGTTCATGTTAATATCTTACCAATGTCCTGAGGTCGACAAGGTGATGAAGCCCAAGGAGAGGCGAACTTAGGATACAAGTTTCTGTTGGGAGAGAAACTCAGTAAGCGAGTATCAGCTGCAGGAAAAATTTTGCAAACTTTTAAAACCAGAACTGAATGATAAAAATAAACAGACTATTTAACCCAATGCCCTGACCTGTAATAGTGGACCACCTGTTATTGCAAGCCAGTGCTTAGACAAAAGAAACAAACTGTTCTGTGTCCTTTCACAATGGATCAGAAAATACACAATACTACAAGTATATGTATGGCACATTAGATTTTTGAATGGCCCTGGATTACAGAATAAAAATTGTCATTTTCACATGATTTGCCATAGAAGTGTGTTCCAACCAGCCGTTATAATACGTCTGTGTGTTATTAAAGTGAAATGTTATATAAATGTGAGATCGGGGTGGGTTGAATAATTTTTCTTCTTTCCACTCCTTTTTGAACAGTACATATTGAATTTGTTTTATTATTACTAGTGTACATGGCAACTGCAATTTTTTCTTGATCACCTTGATTTATTAATGAATTTGCTCTGATATTAGTTCCTTGCACTTATAAAAATGTTTGATTTTTCTTTTGCTCAAAACAAATAAATGAATGAATGTAAGTGTTGAAGAGCCACAGGTGCCACTGTAACCAGTGGTGTAGTAGTCCTTGGGGAAGTGGGTAGACTCAATGTTTGCATTTTTTAATTAGTCCAGAAAAATACCATTTTATAAACAGTTACATATAAGACTAATCTTTTTAGTTGACCCAAAAATTAATCAACTGGTGAGTATTATAAAATGATTAATGTCAGATGAAAATAAAATATAAATACATAAAAGATAAAGGAAATGTAAATAGAAAACACCACAGAAAAAATGCAGGGATGAAAATTAAATTAACAACTGGTACAGAATTAGGAATGGAATTAAACGTATTAAGCCATTTTTATATTTTCGTATACATTTCTGTATATTTCAATATAACAGGTTCGGTCCTCCATACACATCAGGAGGATTTAGAAGTGAGTAGACCCAATGTTGACTGAAAAATAAGTAGTTATACCCCTAAACCGCTGTATATCTTGTACTACTCCACTGACTGTAACCATGCTAACAATGTGTACCAGTGTTTTACAAGTCATGGCAAATAAATACAGGACTTACTCTGGTGAGTTTAAGTTGAGTCCCAGTGTCGTGAGGTCACTTCCTAACGCCAGTTGGACCATTCCTGGATCAGTCTCTGCTGCCCGGATAAACGTTAGCAAGCCAATCATGCCAAATTGGTCTGTCACCATTCCTGAAGGAATGTTTGTCACCCGACCTGCAGCAGGTGGATAAGGCAGAGATCAACAAACTGCTGAAATTGAGGGAGGGGTTACAATAAATACTTAGTGCCCATACATTACCTTCATATTTCTAACCCAGACTTTGTGCACGCAGTGGAGAACAAATGAAGATTTTTTTTTTTTTTTTTTTTTTTTAAACAAGTGATTGTAACAGACAAACTAATGGAAAATGATGATGTCTGCATCATGAAGAACAAATTCTTTTGGTGTCTGCTTTGAAGCCTATCCAAAAATGATTTAACCCCAAATGCAGGGTAGAGAGCTCAACTGCCTCACCCAAGTTGTGCGATTAAGAAGGGATGTCTCAGTGGAATTGGAGCGATACGATTGGCTGAGAGGTCTCACCATCGGGCAACACCTGGATCCCTTTCTTCTGGTTGTTGTTCTGTGCTGAGGCAGTCTTGTCTCCGGGGAACTTGGGCCCATCTGTATTGGATGTATTCTTGTTTGTTGAGTTCAGGTTCTAAGGGCGAGAAAAAACATGTTTATACAGAAAAAGTGACCGCTAATAATCATCTGCATAATGTGAAAGCAAGTCTGTTCTGAAAAATCCCTGGCAGCGGGCAAAGGCCATTGAGCAATCAGATGATCTCACATACTTACAGTTTTGCTGTCGTCGTTGTTCAACGTGGGGTCCTTATAGTTTGGACCAGGCAGTGCAGGAAAATCCTCATTGTGGATGGAGAAATCCGGCGTCTGATCAGTTGATGGCTTGGTCACCATGCCAACTTGATGATGATAATGGTAAGAGCATAAAAACACAACAAAATATTTGTTACGAGTGTATAAAAACACAGGTTTGACTGATGCTACATGAGCTAACAGCCTTTCTCTCTCCCAAGGGGATTTCTGAGCAAGACTTCATGTGTGCAAAATAAGATGTTTTTCCTGGTCTAATGGCCTACCATAGGGAGCCCGTCCAGACAACTGGCTAAGCACCGGTGTTGGGTTTCCAGCCCCTTCTCTCCGACTCCGGTCCGCTAATGCAGGGAAGTCTGACAGATCCAGGCCTGTTACATTTTCACTTCCATCTGCACAAACATGACAATTTAAAGACTGTGACATATAATATCACTTTTCAGGTCAATATCTGTATTAATGTGGCAAAAATAGACGTTTTTAAAATGAGGAAACTGAGGAATTCAAATGATCTAGAATTCAGGAAACTGTCATCAGATTGCAATAAATGTTTAAAAATGTATTTAAACAGAAATGATTCTACCAGATTGAATACAGTGTAAAGCAATTAGATACATGAGAAGATGCAAACCTGTGCCATTGAAAATGTTGCTTGATAATGAGTTGTTCATCCCAAAAGCCTGATTGCGATTCATTCCAAAACCTGACATGCTGTAACGACACAAAGAACATAATAACCATTACAATAACTATTCAGAGAACTTTCCCTTCAATGGCCAACATTTTACAGCTCTGAATTGAAAACTAGATGAGGGAAACCACAATAATATATGATGTCACATAGGCAGTTAGAAAAGGTCTGCCTACCTGTTTATGGTAAAAGGCTGGCGTGCTGGCTGTTGCTTGGGCATACAGATTATACTTGGTGAGCTGCGGTTAGGGCTGCCAAGCCCTGAGCTGCTCATACTATTGGTCCTGCCACTCATTCCAATGCCTTGACCGACTTGCGAGTGGTTCAGCATATTCCTCGAGTTCATCGGTAATGTTGCTCTATTTGAAGAAAAAAAAAGAAGACAAAATCCAATTAAGCAGATTGCTTACTTTTCAGTGGTTATTTTAATTTTCAAAACAAATGAACATCTTTATACTTACCTGCTCGGTGATGGAGGTGTATGGAGGGACATGGTGGGAACCCCTGTTGTGGGGGTGATATGACTTGGTAGCTGGGTGCCTTGCGATAGGTTTCGGTTTAACTGAGGTGTATTGTTGCCCATACCCCTTACCGAAAATCCAAGTGCACCTGAAGAACAAAAGAAAAAAAGGAAAACCAAAAATCAGGAAAAGAGAAACCACAGAATCAATCAATTTCCTGCCCAATATAATGCCTGTAAAAAAAATTGTGGCTTTAATTTTAAAAGATACCACATCTTGATATTCAAGTATGATGTTGATTAGCTAAAGGCCTATGTCAGACACTAACTGCAAAAAAACACTTACTTTGTGGACCATACAAACTTGCACCAAGCTGTGACAGCTGACCTGACGATGATGGTGAGGGAGAGGACAGCATCTAAACGGAAACATGAGCAAACAGGTCAGAGTAAGCCAACTTCAAAGTGTCTCCTCTGATGTCAATTTAAAAAGAAAGAGAAGAAACCCACATCCTTATCCGACCGATGTGGAAACATCGACGGTTGGTTGTAGTACATGCTTTCATCAGTAAAGTCGTTATCGACTACCTCCACGAACTCTACAAATTTCTTTCTAGCACCAAACATGCCTTTTGTCACCTGGGGGGAGAGAGGGAGAGAGGGAGAGAGAGAGGATGGGTAAAGGTGCTGCTGAAGAGAGTCGAAACATCCGAAAATTAAAACAAAACTCTGGATTAACACGCATATAATTACATCAGAACAGTTTAACAACTAAGTAGTAATTTAAATACAACAACCTCTCAACAATATACAACACTTGTTCGACTACTTCACTCACACTGCAATAACTTTTACTTTCACAACACAGAGAGCAGTTTTACACGGATAAAACCTTAAATCGGTATCCTATTATTATACTTCTATGAAATCATTTCAGTCGTTCCAACTTCAAGTGTATTTCTGAGAAGTGTGTGCCTTGGTTCTAATTTTGAGCTCGTAAATGGGATAGAGAGGCTCAACTTCGAAAACAAAATAAGCCTTAACTCTTTCCAGAGCTAAACAGTATCCTTTAGATGTAATACATGATCTGACATCGAAGTTAGCCATCGGTTGTTGTGTTGATAAAGTTAAAACAGCATTCATATGATGAGCAAAAAACTTTAAACCGACACTGTTAAAATTTTAACACACCAATGCTAACAGGCTAGTTAGCCAACACTAATGAGGCTAACATTAGCAGGCTAGGTACTTGTAATTACTATACGTTAGCTTAGCTAGCTAGCTCGCTCGCTAAACGTCAGTTTGCAAAAGACTGTTAATTTTAAAACGACTTAAACTAATTTTCAGCTCATATGCGCCGTCAATAAACTACCGGGCAGCAGACATTATCAGGTAGTAATTTGGGCCCTCTCTGCCTCCATATATCCACAGTCAGCTGTCCGTTTTCTCGGCTCAGTTTACGCTCCGTTTGCAGCAGTAGCAACACCAACAGTAGCCGGATCACAGCGACAATCTGCCGGAGCTCTGGCTACACACTGTTCCGTGTCAAAACGAAGGAAAATCAGTGGGATAAAAAGCTCCCACTATAGACTAAAAACATACTCTGAACGGCTTAAACGTAAAGAAAAACAAGTAAATACCCTCACCGCATCAATTTCCCTTCGCTACGTTAGA
>CM035788.1:11070087-11205087 GCA_020466265.1 Siphamia tubifer
CTTTTTTGTGATCTTGTGTGTAATTTATTTGGAGAGCAGTATGAAGTTTGAAGGTCCAACATGTCTATACTGCAAAGCTACAAAAGTACAGATACATTCTTTCTGTTTTATATTCAACATCTGATTGCTTCTGTGCCCCCCCCCCCCCCCCCCCCCCCCACACACACACACACACATAAACCTGTTTCTATTTTACTTTCATAGATCATTTATGCCATTACACAGGTACAGGTAGGTTTATTGTCATAATACAATTACATCTAGTCAAATCTGTTTCATCTATTTTAAATGACAGTAAGAAGTGAAGTGCAGTGCTGTAACTGGAGTCTGAAAATGCCAATTGGTCTAAATTTAACCAACACTTTATTTCCATAAAATAATAAATGGCAATACACTTCCCACATCAATATTTGAAGATTGATCAATGTTAATAATCTACTTCTGAAATTACTTCATGAACTTTCAGACAGTACAATGACATGAGCCTGTCTCTTTGATCAAACCAGATAATACAGCAATTATAGAACTTTACCGGCATGTTCTATAAGCTTTACTTTTAAGACTTTATTCTAACACCTGAAGAGATGTGGCACCCAAACATAACTTGAAAAATACGACATGACAAAAAGAGCAGTGCAGTGTTCAGTTTATTAGTTTTGGCTTTTAACACAGTAAGTTTTCATGTTATGATGCATACAAGATATTCTGCAGGACTATAATGTAATACATAAGATAGGCTTTGTATTTTTGCTATATCTTTGGTAAACAAACATATATTAACAAACACTTTCACAATCTTTCTTTGACCCTTGTTTTGTTACATTAAATACATGGAGATAAGTTCATGTGATGAATCATTCCCATCTCCTCTTCATTATCTACACCACACATTTTCAAAACACTGACTTCACTTGACCCTCTTAAATGTTCCTTAATGTTAAAAAAGGAATAGATTATGTCTTATCTAAAACACATCTGCCTTATTGGGATGAAACCTGCAAATACCACTTTTCAGAAACTGTAATGAAACAGTACAAACTGTAACAGATGCTGAATGCTAAAATGTGAAGGAATGAATAACAGCTTTGTAATAATGTTGAATCCTATTACAAATGGACTGTGACTGTTAAATCACTGATTACACTAAAACAGAACATTACTTTTTGGAAAATGAAAAGACTATTAAATGCGACATATACACTACATCCCTCAGGCTGGGCCCACATTGCACTTTCTAAGGACATAATTAAAAGACACTTTGTACAAATATCGCAAATCTAATTGCTCCCAGAAACCTTCTATGAAAAAGTATCACAAGGCATGTTCAAGTGAATCTTGTTATTAAAGTGTGTGAGATTATGGAAATACCCAAATTGTTTTGCAAAACACCACCCATTGCCACATACAAGGAAACTACATTCAAAATAATCAAGTCTTCCCACATTTGAACACAATTAGGAGTGTCTCTGCCTGAATGCACAAACATACCATTACTGGTTTGGGAGATTTGACATATGGGCAGGTTCAGTTGACTTAAATAGGTGTGTTAACAAACACCTGACAGTTACATTCCTGGGGGCAACAAGTGTAAAACTAGATACAACTGGAATGCAGAGACTCTTGCTATGGGCACCATCCAATCATAGGTGGCACAAAAGTAACAAGTGTAAAAGTGCTGTTATCTACTGAGCAACAATGAACAGAAGAAATACAAGCTGAGGACAAAGAAATGCTGAGGTAAAATGTTATTAACAAGACAAAATGCTGCTATTAGTTAGCTTAAATAACTTAAGTGAGATATTGTCATGCACTTGCATTTATGTTTGAAACAATTCTTATCCATCACTTTCCACTGACTGCACATTAAGAGGCATGTAATTACATACATTAGGTATCTAATTGTGCAGAGTGATGGTTCACAGACTCATCCACGGTCTGGGTCTCTGTCGGAGCTCCGTCTCACTGTCTGGAGACGGTGAGAATCCATCCATTACGTCTGAGCTATTTTGCTCCTCAGACATCATAGAGTCATGAGACTCTTCGTTTGTGGCATGTGACACATCAGATCCTGGGGCATCTTGGACCTCTGATGGCTTCCTCGAACCTGTGCCATTTCCTTTTAAGTCAGATGCTTCATTCACTGGTCCAATCACTTTAGGAGAATCCAGTTCCTTCTGCGAGTTCTCCCTTTCCATGCGTTTCCGGACCTCTTCTTTTCTTTGCTGAATACGAGTGTTGTCTCCCATCATAACCCTTACTCTTAGTTGATCTGGAGGCCAGATCCCACCCCAGATAAACTGCAGATAGCTGAACAGCACAATGACACTGAGGAAGGCAAAGTTGGTGGCCACACCAATCACTGCAGATGTGATGGGGAAGTTGTACAGAACATAACGTATACCTGTGAAGTAAGCATGTATACGAAGCTGAGATGAATAGATCTGAACTCGTTTGGAGTGAATCACAATTACTGCACCAACAGTGGGTTGATAAGCATTTGCCTTGTAGTCTGAGATGAGCTCAACTTCAATAAGCTGCTTTTGCTCAGCTATACCAGTGAGAAGAAGAGGAGAAAACAGCAAAGTAGACATGGTCTGCAGAAGGGTGGAGCGGTAATGGAGCATTGTAGATCGTCCCACAGATGACACAATCTGTCCACCTTTAGTATAGCAAGACAGTTTAACCATAAACATGCCCAGCTGTTCATTCACCGGTGATTCTGGCATCTCTAGGTCCAAAGATATTCGATATGGCTGCCCGATAGCCATCACCTGGTCTTTCTCGTTCTTCATGAAAGAGATGTTGGCTGTAGGGAATGAGCAAAGTGCCGATTCTGAGGAGTCACAGCTGGAGGTGTAGTAGAAGTGCACAGGAGTGGAGAAGCTTACAGTGGGCATGTAGGAGTAATAGAAGCTTCCATAGAGAAAAATAGACACCCAGAGCAGGAGTACCAGGACGCAAAACAGGACACCAGCCTGTAGTAAAGTCCGTCTTGCTTTGAGGAGAGTCACAGATGCCACATCGTGCATCCAGTGCAGGACTGGTGATGATGTAGCCCCCATATTGCCCGGTTTGGAACTGCCCGACCTTCTTCTGGTCGAACCTCCTGCTGTTCCCAACTGCTGTTGCTGCTGTGGTGCTGGGCTCTTATATTCAGACATCGTAGGTGGGTGGCTCCTCTCTGGAACTGTCAGAGTGTTCATCTTTAGCTACCCTCCCATGCTAAGTCTCCCACCAAACACTTACTTAACAAGCTTCCAAAGAATTACTCTGGTAGCATGATTATTCTAAAGTTCGTATTTCCCCTTCCAGTAGTTGAATCTTGAGGATTTTCAGTCGACCAACCCTAAAGGTGGATAAGCTTGTTAGCAAGTCAGCTACGGCAACACGGATGCGAACAAAACCCGACCTTATGAACCGGAAGTACATACCCCCCTTTGTGTCGGCTACTGTTAGCTAGTAGCAACGGCGGTGCAACAACGACGGACGTCAGTGGAGAAGCAGGCCTTTAGACTGATGGGGAAGAAAAGTCGTCTCACGGGTGGAGCAGTGGGCCGAAGAACCATTTTACAGTTATCGCCTCCTGGATCACGCAGTGGGAATGTCGGGGAGCGGGATGAAGCATTGTCGGGGTCAGACGGTAAGGTTTTAATCTGCGTTCGTGGTAGTTGTCGGTCGACTAGTCTTCTGCCTCGATGTTTTCCAACTGAAATTGGGCCCATCTTGCTAAAGGATAGACTGCAAACTGTTATATTATCTCATTGAATTATCATGTAATGAAAAGAAATCATGCAGTGGGGATATAACTGACCGACACGACTTATCTTTTACTGCATTAAAACGTATATGTATTTACCCAGGATATATTATTAACGCAGCATCGTGTGGCTAGCGGTTAGCATACATATTAAACTAGCCATTTGTAAGTAACGAGCGTTCTATCAGCAAGCCGCAGTAACACTAATACAATAAGTTAAAAATAATGCTCATGTTTAATCACGTACTAAACATGTACAACAGGGTTTTAAAGATAGTCTTTGTGGGTCAACGCTGCTCTATTGGTGTGTGCTGTGTCTGCTAATACAAATGTCCTGCTAGCTTGTTTGTAATTGGGCGTTAATCTCTGTTTTGCAGACGAACAGGAAAGTGATGGTCACAGATTTCTGAAAGACAGACGCACCAACATGAAGTCATCCACGGTGAAAGCCACAGGTAGTGAACGTGTTTTTAAAACTTATTTTGCTTTCTAGTTAAAGAAAACAGATTGACGTCCATTTCTGATTACTCAAAAGTCGTCTTGCCTTCATCTGCAGAGGGTTTGTCTTTGCTCGGAGCATATGAGGATAGTGATGAAGAGGACGTGGGAGATTCTCAACGCTCCACTGCTAATCCCCTCAACCGGTCAGCAGACATCGACAGCACATTGGCCAATTTCATGGCAGTGAGTACAGTTGTCTAGATTCAAGTTTTATTCTCAGTTTTGATCAATGTATTCCTCAATATAGGTAAAATGGCGTAATCACGTGTCACATTGTAGTACATATATTTAAAGTATCCACGTAAAATATATGTATATACTATTTATCACACCTAATAACTCAATTGGGTATTAGTGGTGTAGTTGAGGCTGCAGTGCTGTTATTTGTCCTTTCAGACATGTATGGGTAGTCACCTACAGAATGCTAATATGAGATTCATCTAAATATAACTTGTATGCAATTTTATTAGTCTTCCAATCTTGTTCGTCTTGACATGGAAGCTCAGAAAACATATTTCACTTTTCCAGAATAGTTGGTAAATGTACTTTGATATATAGTGTAATGATTCAGGGTGAGGGGCAAACAAAGATTTTCATCCTAAATATATTTTCTTATTGTAATTTTTAACATTACAGGAAATAGATGCAATAACTACTCAGCCAAGCACCGATGATGCAGGATCTTCTGTGACAACTTCCACTCCACCAAGACCTGAAGATATTGTTCAGCAGACAACTGCCAATGAAGGACAGAATGAACAAGTCAAAGAAGCTCAATTCGAGTTCAATACTCAGTACTCATTAGCTGGAGGTAACTGTCTATTTTGTGTACCCTATATTAAGGCTGTTAATGGCTCATCATCAAATCTCAGTCTCATTACTGTGATTTTCTACAAGTGATAATTTCTCAGTTTTCTTCTTGATTGTTTTTTTTTTGCAAAGTGACTTTGGTGCTCACATCCCTTTTGCTACCTTTGGTTATGTTTGTTTAGTAACGGCTACATATTTATTAAATGCATTGTACTCTCTGTTCATTATGCAGTGAGATAAATATTCCATATATCTTAAAATGTGCTCTGTATATTCTTTTTTTTGTAGTGGATGTAGAAATGGGGGACTGGCAGGAGGTATGGGATGAGAACTCTGGCTGCTACTATTACTGGAATACAGTTTCTAATGAAGTCTTGTGGGAGCTGCCACATTATTTGGCTAATCAGGTGCAAAGCCTGGCAAAGTGTGCAAACAGGTATGTGAATGCTTGACTTGGGATTGTTGATATTGTATTTTTGTTGGAAGTGCATCTATT
This sequence comes from Siphamia tubifer, assembly GCA_020466265.1. Taxonomy (NCBI): domain Eukaryota; kingdom Metazoa; phylum Chordata; class Actinopteri; order Kurtiformes; family Apogonidae; genus Siphamia; species Siphamia tubifer. The sequence continues at coordinate 11,075,652 of CM035788.1, forward strand.
TTTGCTTCACTCTGTTACATAAATGCAACTCTACTGTTTTTTGTGGGGTTTTTTAATTATTATTTGTTTAAATATATATAGCACTGGTGTAAATGGCAATGGTACAGCCCATGCAGGCCAGGAAACGGAGGAAAGTACCCAGACATCAGCGAAAGAGACCAAAACCAAGGCAAGTTTCGTGATTATTACAAAACAGATTAAACAATAATTCTCATAACACTTAAGACATTGTCATTGTTTAATTTCACATTATCTATTTGTTTTTCTAGAAGGATGTAATGGAAAGTGTTGTGGGCCTCACAAGTGAAGAGGAGGAGCGCCATGGAGTGGCTGCCTCTCTGCTCGGTCCTCTTATCCCTTCAGAAGTGAAAGAGGCAGAAGAAAAATGGAGAAAACGTCTGCTTAAAGGTTTGGATGAGCCTGAAAACAGTCTGGATTCTGATGGGGACGGCATTTGCCCAGCAGGATCACCACTTGCAGCAGTGCAGGAACAAGACTCAGTGCCCGTTGTTCAGAAAGATCTTGTTAAGAAGCAATCAAGAGAAAACTCAGATGCTGAAGAGACCGAGGAAGACACAATGGAACTAGAGCTGGCTCTAGAGAGGAAAAAGGTTTGTTTTTCTATTAAAGTACAATTTTTTCCTATTTATGTTTCAGAAATGGCAGCATTTACATATTCTAAATAAGTTACCAGTCTGGTAGATGAAATTATTTTGTTGATACTAAATTACTCTTAGGCTGAGCTACGGGCACTCGAAGAAGGTGATGGAAGTGCAGGGGGCTCTAGTCCCTGTTCTGAAACAAGCCAAGAAGCCACTGGTTCTCGTGGGGCTCTACTAAAAAAAAATCGCTGGAAGACCGCCTTTCCTTCTGTAGCCAGTCCTGACTCAAACAGCAGAGGGTCAGACCTACAAGAGAGCACAGAACCTGGTAAGTCCACATGAATGCATGTGTTCAAATGGATGGAACTAGATCCAGAATCTCATCTATTACTGTTTAACTTGAAATACCTCTTGTATCCTGCAGCCCCTCCAAAGGTCCTAGAAAGTGTTGTCGAGGATGAGGACAAGGAACTGAATGACTCTGAGGAAAAATCAGGGACAAAGCTCCCAGTAAAAGAGGAGGTGGAAACACCCGAGCTTAAGGTAAACACTATCAAACAATACTCTTTTAATGAATCCTCTGTTATGATGTTTTTAGATGTATGTTTTTAATGCTCACTAAATACAGTTTCAGATTGGGGAACTGGCAAACACCTTAACCAGCAAGATGGAGTTCCTTGGGATAAATAAAAAGGCAATCTCAAACTTTCAGCTGCTTCTGCTCCAAACTGAGGTGAGAGGAAATCTGTTCAGTGTCTTTAAGTAGTGAACAAAGCATCTAGTTGCAACACTCCCACTGTGACTTCTGAAATATTTAATTCTTAATTTTCAGTCATGTCATTATGCACAAAGCCATGTAGCACTACTTAATATTTAAAATTCTCATTAGAATCAATCACCAGGTGTCATCCTGGAAAGTACTGTAATTACTATTTTGTATCTTATCATTGATTTCAAGGTCTTATCTTGATTCCCTTTTTTTCCCTTCAACCATCGGGATTTAATATCACCCTTGTTTTGTGTTTCTCCCCTCCCCTGTTGCCTCTTGTCATCTCTTGAACAGATGAGGATCGCTGACTGGAGGGAGGGTGCTTTGAACGGGGTCTATCTCCGCCGCAGGCTGCAGGAAGCTGCCGAACACATAAAATATTACGAACTTAACGCCACTCCTAAAGGCTGGTCCTGCCACTGGGACAGGTACGAGCTCCTTACCTTTCACATCTCTAAACTCCCTCGTCCCCCAAAAATCTTACCGTGTGACTACACCTGCTTCACTGCCGAGGTGGCAGACTTTGTGTCATGACTTGGGGAGAAGCTTAACCAGTCTGAATGGATTAAAAATACAAATCAGAAACCGACTCTTCTGGTTTCTGTGATGCAGTCCTGGCACTCTGCTGTGCAAGTACTGACAAAGGGGGCATCCACTCTGGGCCAGCCTGCTTCCGGTTAAATATGTATGCCACAGAGAGGACTCCCTGTCTCTAAAACACAGACTCGTACCCCTTTGTTGTGAGGGTATTTGTAAACTCATTTGGGTTCCAGTGAGTGGAACATTTAGTAAGGTGGGAGGGTTATGGTAGGAAGGTTGGTTGCGTGGGAGAGCTTTGCATTTCACAGGACTACAACTCCCAGAATGCTATGCAGACAGAGTGATGCCCTGGAAGCCACGAGTGTCACGCATCAAATAAAAGGTGAAGATGGAGCAATGACGGGAATCCAGCAGGTCAGACCAACTCTATTTCATGTCTTCCTGTTTTTTATTTTCTTGTTTGAGAGAAATCTTTGTTTCTGATGTAAAAGAGCTGACTGTGTGCTTGTCATTTTCTGACCCGTGGTTGATGATGATGATTATGATGATGATGCTGCTTCCTCCCTGGCGTTTTCCTGTGTCTGGGAGGGAATGGTTGTCTAAAACAGAAAAATGGGGACAACCATGGTGTGAGCTGCTAAATGCTACTTACAGGACCTAGAGATGATTTGTTTTGATTTATTTGTTTTCTTTTTTTAAGAGCAAGGTGGGTTCCCTATCCACAACAGTAATTACACTCTAATCAGGCCTTCCTTCTTGACGGCTCAAGTTGCTGTCCTTAACCAACACTCTTGCCCCCAATTGTGGACATTTTGTCCACACTCTTTTCCCATTTTCCCAGGGTATCATGCCACTCAGCCAGTTTCGGGACCAGTCGCTGAGACTCTTGTCTTCTATCTCTGTTGTCCCACTCTTTAGAGAGCACAGGCGGTATTTTTATGTGAATGACCGGAGCAGTGCCTCGCAGTGGGATTTCCCAACAGAGGACGACAAGGTGGATGATGCCAAAGGAAGCCATGACACACAAACTTCCAATCAAGTGGACACTAAACCATCATCTGCTCCCACTGGTGGGCTGTCAGGTGCGTGAGCTGATAAAGTCTTGTTAACTAAAAGTGAATGAAATGATCTCAGCTGAGATGACAAGAGCTTTAGGCAAATTAGATACATCATTGTTTGTTTTTAAATCAGAATCAGAATCAGAATCAGAATCAGAATCAGAATCAGAATCACTTTATTGTCATTTGCATATCCAAGACACACAAACAGAAATTTCAGTTGACCAAACCCTCCCAGGCTGATCAGGTCATGCCGCCACCGGCGTTAACCTCGGCGCTACCCTGGATCAGAGTTCCAGCGCCCTTGAGCACTGGAACAACTGGATAAGGAAAAGGAAAACAGCAGCAGATGCACAAGCAACACATATTCTACTTTAAGAAAACAAAAACGTGAACACAGTACTCAAGGATTCATGAGATGGGACTTTTTGTAGTACACACAAAATGATCACATGGTGAAAACAAAGATAAAGGCGCAAACAGAGCATAAACACAGGAGTTGTTGGAGTACCAGCGCCCTTGAGCACTGGAAAGGACTGGACACATTAGGGAAAACAAAGGAGCCAGAGATAGAAAACAAGGACATCTTCTTTGCTTTGGGAGATAGACCAAAAACTTAACCCCTTGTGGGTTTCATGTACCCCATTACTTTTGACATCGCCCCACACAGTACTCATTGACCCCATGCTGTTTCCTCAGTTCATCAACCTCTGCCCTCAGTCCAGATAGAGCTCTCAGAGCTTCACCCAGCTGTCCAGAAATGTAATCCAATCTCTTCTGTGACTCTCCCGAGTAGGTCATTCCCCGAACTAGCAGACTGAGCCACCGTGGAGCTAATCTGTCCCACACAGTTCACAAGATTGTCCTGGGACTGGGTCATAGACAGTCTTAGTCCGGTTACGGTGTCAGTGAGTTCCGCGAGGTGCTCCCGAATTTCTTCTCGCAGCATCAGTGGCCCTTTCGGTGCTGCGATCTTCCCCACTCTGCGATGGATCAGCATTCCTCCCAAGCCAAACGTGAGGAAAGTTACCACCATAAATCCAAAGAGATACACATCCTCAATATCCTCGATGGACAGAGGTGTCAGGCAGATGGCCCGCCATTCTCGCCAGGAATCTTGGGAAAAACCTGATAGGAGTGTTCCCTCCGGACAGGGACTCTCCCGAGGTCCTGCTTTCCTTGATGAATAGATCGTATCAATCGCGTTAAATGCCCAGTTAATAATTTCCATGATTTAGCAAAGAAGAAGTCGATGGGGCTCAGAAATAAGATTGTTACACTTTTAATTGTTTTCATTATAACTTGTACTCATTAAATGGACTTGTTCTTCATTTTTTGTGCAAAGTATCAAGTTCAAATTACATCCATGCTAAGAAATTTTCATTTTAAAATAGCAATTTAATTACAACTTAAGTAACTGCTTGTAAACTAAGAACTATCCAGACCAATGTCTTAGTTCCTTGTAAGAATGGTCGTGTGATAAGCCTGCAGCAAAATAGGAAGAATTGTATATGTATCAGTTGACAATAGTTTGTGATCCATTCAGCCAATTCCTCTACTGTTTCAGAAACAAATTCATTAATGGACAATTTTGGACAGTTTTAATAAGTGGCACCTATGACAAAAATGAAATATCCTTAACTTTTTGTTTTGCTGTGTATCATTACTGGTCAGTTGGATTGTATTTGTTCAGGCTCATATGTGATTGACCTTCTTTACACAGGACCGCCTCCGTTTCCTGCCCCACCTGCACCCCCTCTGCCCACATCAAATTCATTATGGCCTGCATCACAACCTCCCCTTCCGGACAGCCCGCCACCACCTTCCAACTACCCCCCTCCTCCACCGCTCCCCCCAGGGTCCCCTCCTCCGCCCCCGCCTCTGCCTGACAGTGACAGTGAAATCATGGAGGTGGAGATGGAGATGGATGATGATGACGGTGAGCCTCCAGCTCCTGGAACGGAGGAAGACGGCAGTGTTAGACCTTTACCTCCTGGCACTACAAGCACAAAGGTATGGAGGACATGTCCGGTTTCATTAAGTTAATATTACCTTGTAATTCTTTTCAGAGCTGATGCACATGCAACTCTTAACTTGTTCTCCTCATTTAAACAGATTGGGGACTCTTCAGGCCCTTTGGGGAAGGGACAGAAACGTAAAGCTGGCCAAATGAATAAAACAATTACTATTGGCAGCAGCCCCATCCTCTACACCCAACCGGCTGTCAGTGCAGGTAAAAAAATCTTCATTTACACAATAATCCTATATAGTTATCTATAAAACAAATGATATATTATTTCTAGGTATGTGTAGGTATAGAAATCAATATTTGGTGGGATAATTCTTATTTTGATGTGTCGTGACATATTCTCCGACAGTCTTCCACATTGCTGTTAGGTGTTTGATCCTAGCCAAGGCAAATTAAAGGTACTAACTTGTAACAATCTATTTATGTCTTGATTACATTCCAAACACTTCAATGGCCTTTTATTTTATGTTTTCCAGAGCTACAGTTATAATCATGTCAGTTTCTATCTCAAAGACAATCTTGTATGGTTTCCTGTCTACAATGGATGTGCCTACAGTTGTCATTTTTGTTCTTAAAACAACTGTAGCTCGCATAGATGGACAGTTTGTTTTTGCCACGGGCATGATGGCAGCCCTCAGCCCTCTCTGGCACTGTATGTAAAAGTACTTGTCACATTATACATGGTACAATAAATACCTTTCTTTAATATATCCACAGCTCCTGTAATGCCAGTGGCTGCCTTTTGGGCTGTTCCAACTGTTACCGCCCCTATAGTCCCGTCTGAACCTCCGATCCCACCTGTCCCAGTTCTGCCCCCCCAGCCTCCACTGCCTTTAACTCAACCGCCCTTTGATCCGCCTCCACCAAAATCACTACCCACAGACAAGACCAAAAAGCCTAAAAAAGATAAGGTAAGTGTATTGAAGTCCTATTTGCATCAGGCTAGTTTTTTAAATTAACATAAGTTCTGCCTTACATAGTATTTTTGCTTCTTAACACCTGTAATCTTCTATCAGCAGTCAAAGAAAATTAAGACCAAAATGCCGTCTTTGGTGAAGAAGTGGCAGAGCATCCAGAAAGAGTTGGATGAGGAAGAGAAAAGCAGCTCCAGCGATGAGGACAGAGACCAGATGAACAAGAAGAGCATTGAGGACTGGAAGCAGCAGCAGCTAGTGACGTATGTGACTGGATTCCAGTTCTTTTTTTTTTCTGAACAGCATGTTCATAATATAGGAAAAGTAACCCTCACTTCACTATGTACCGTTATACAGATGCAGCACCTTATACATTAGCTGTCTTCGTTCTGTTTTTATGATTTATGTTTCAGGCCACTTTTTATGTTTTTAAACACTGTGTTTCCTCTTTCTGCAGAGGAAAAGCCTCAAAGAATGCCAACTTTGAAGCACTTCCTGAAGACTGGCGGGAACGACTCAAGAAAAGGAAGATGAACAGCACGTAACATCTGGCCACCAATCCAATCCCATTTTTTTTAAATCAACTCCTCACATTACCATACGGTCCTTCTTCACCAGCTTAAGTTACATCTGTTGACATTCTTTGCTTTTCTTCTTTTTTTTTTTAAACAAATGTGAGAAGTTTAGAGCCCCTAAAATGGCAGGCTATTCACCACAGGAGTTTGAATGTCCGTTTTTGTTTTGGTTCAGTCTAATCATTAATAATGTGCCAAATGTCTTGTGTTCATCAGTCATACATCACTCTTCTTGTTTATAGACACCCACTTAAATGACAGTCTGTTGGGAAGTACTGTCTATTTTATGGAGCATTTTTACAACTCTGTACATAAAATGTATCATGTTATAACCCATGTTTTTGGAAGGGGAGGGAACATTACTTGTACATTTTGTAAAAAAAAAAAAAAAAAAAAAAATTAAACATTTTTTTCAAAGTAAATCTTTATTTTATTTTATGTGTTCTTGAAGGATATCGGTCATCTCATAAAAATGTTTTTGTCAACACATTGCTTTTAATAATACATGAACACATTTTATTTTTGGATTTAAAGACTTTGTTTCTTAAGAATTCACAACACAGTTATATAGCTACCCAGTGCATGATTGTTATGTTATTTAACCTTTATTTTAGGGGGATAAAAGATTCCAAAAAAACATTTTTCTAAGGGAGTCCTGGCCAAGAGAGCATAAAATAGAACTGTTATATATATTAACATGGTATTTTTTTTTTTCAAACTGGTAAATGAGCTGTCTTTTACTAAATGTTCCAAAACCGGTTTCATTCTCCAGCTTCGTCTATTTTTAAAGTGTTGTTTTCATGAGAAGTATTTCTTATACTTTACTGTTAAGTGACTTTGCACTGAAATCATATAATTACATTTGTATTACTCCACCAAGGAACAGAAATTATATGTTTTTCCTGCATTTGTCTGTCTTTTGGCAAGATAACTCAAAAAGTCAAGGATAGATCTGACTGAAGTTTTCAGGTAATGTTGATACTGGCATAAGAAACAACAGATGTATTACCATGGAACATTTTGGATTCAGCACTTGTATTTGTATATTTGCACAAAGTTTATATGGCACTCGAAGATATGTTTTCATAGCTGGTCTGTTATGACTGCAGGTAAGTTAAGAGAGTTATAGATGGGGTGATGGTCTATAATAACTTTGTAAACATTTGGGACAGGACTGGATTTAAAAATAATAATGCAAAAAAAGTTTTAGGTTTTTAAAGAAAATATTCTTTCATAGTAAGTTATTTTTTTGTAAAAACAAAACAAAAACTTAGAACCTGGAAGTGGAGGAGGGCCACTGCAAAGAATAATTGAGTCTCTGACTTGTCTGACTGAGAATTCTGCCTTTTAAAAGAAAAAAAAGTAAAATATCTTCTAACTTTGCTCTTAGTGACGTCATCACCCCCTTACTGCGTCCCTGTACAAAGGCAGATTTCTATAATTCTATAACCAAGAAAAACATTATTTTGTGATGCAACACTTAGTGGAAGGAGTAAAAATGACATTGTGCTTTACTTTTATCTTGTTTATCGCCATCATTTATTGTTATTAGTGAATTCCCATGAAACCTTGTTGGTGCTCCATCTCCATGGCAACCGTGGTGTTGTCGAGACAAGGAATTGCGCGTGCGTTTGTTTTAGAGGTGGCTATGCTAGGAGAGGATTCTCAACATAAACTAAGGTTGTACATTTAACATGTACGTGAGGTAAGTACATATTTAACATAGTAAGAAAGTAGTTGTATAGGTAGTTATACATATAGTTGTAATGTTTGTTTGCAAGTTAGTCAGGTAGGTGAGACAATGAAGAAGTTGGCGACGTAACCAGTGAAATTTTAAATCAAGATTTTCCAAGAACTTTTAAATGTGATGGGAATCTACACACAGATATAGAACTGTTACAAACTACACAATGCACAAATTAGCTAGGTAAGAATACAGATGACACGCTGAGCAGATTCAGCACATATTCATCATGTATGTGTGAGTGGTATCTGTTTTTTTTTTTTTTAATATATTGTCGAACTTACACTTAGATAGTTATAAAAGTAATTTTTGAACGTTTGAAAATTGAATAGCTTGCCAATATAATAACAGAACTGTTTTTCTAGATCTTCTTGAAAGTGTTTGCAATAGTCGTGCTGTTGGTGATATTTATTTTTCTATACTTTCACTGTTGTCTTTGTACTAGTTTGTCTTCTTATTGTTTTTTCTATGTACTTTTTTATCTGCATTTTTTATGTTTAACCTTTATTGTTTTTAAAGTTATCTTCTTCTGACTCCTTTTGAGCAGTATATGTTGATTTAATTTTGTTATTACTAGTGTATATGGCAATTGCTATTGTGTTTTGATCACGTTTATTAACGTATTTGCTCTGACATCAGTTACTTGTACACAAAAATGTTTAGTTTTTTTTTAACTTCTGCTCAAAACAAATTAATTAATTGAAATTTTTACTATACATTCTATTCTATATAATATTATGTGACAGCTAAGGATAAACCACAGTCAAATTCCTTGTTTATGTACATAGACTTCATAAATAAAGCTGATTCTGATCCTGACATGACAACAGACCAACATAATGAAAAAATAATGAATTCAATACCAAAGACAAACTTGTGTAATTCTCAGTCAGTCCTTTACTGTAGTGTAATGTGTGTTTGTAGTAAACCACTGGATTGATAGAGGGAGCACATGCTGATCACTGTTTGAAATAAGGGATAACATATGGGTGACAAGCAGTTCACAGCTAATAAACAGAAACTTACAACACTGACATCTTGCATTTTTCCAATCAGGCTGTCTCTGATTTCAGAAATAGGTGGAATACTTACAAGCTGGGAAAATTGGAACCAAATAACACCAACACTGAGCAAAATGCTGAAGAAATAGTGAGGACGCAAAGTAAGTCTGTGTTATTTGTACATTCTTAGTGCCTGTACTTTTGATGAAAAGTATACATGTATACATTAGTACAGCTTCCTCCTCTTTTGATTACATAAGTATTTCTGAGTTTGTTGTGCTTGATTAGTAGTATGGTTTACATTCATGGGCATGTTAGATTTGTAGGCTGTACTGTAAAGATTAACAAAATGACAGCAAAGAGAATGTAAGGAAGTTTGGCTGGTGCTAAATACAATGTAGACAGGGTATATGAGCTCTTGTGTTTGGTCACTGTTTGGTCATTATATATTAAACAAATACCCCTTTGTGAGTGAAATAATTGGTGCAATCAGGGGTAACATTTAATCCCTATAGAATGAACTTGAGCTTCTCTGGTTTAGGTGAAGTATGAAGACTGACTTGATAAAACATTTAGAGCTATTCTGCACTGCTGTAATGAAAGATGATTCAAGGTGTGATTCATGTTTCCTCTTAGTATCAACACACCTAAACCAGACACTGAGAACCAGGCAGCTGCTCATAGACTTTGATGGCAGCAGGCCTATTTTGAGTCTCCGAGCTCCACCGGACTTGGTTAACTTTCCATCTATCTTCCGCCCCCGCTGGCCCTCAGAATGTGAGGTCATCAGCGACACTATTCATCACATAGGTAATTTAAAGTTTAATTGCAGCTGAATTGAAGATGTGTGCACAGATTAAGGTGGCTATTGTCTATATTAACATGAAACAAATAAATTAATGAAATTACTGACTACTTCAGGTGTTTCTTGAAAATCATACTCATCATACTGAAATTCTCAATCAATTTTTTAAAACCCCTACTTACAATTTTCTGGTTCTGTGATTCAGAGTGGGACCCTCCAGAGCCAGAGCCTTTCTACCTGTTAACAGGATGTGAGAGGACTCCTATTCCAGCGAGAAAAGATAAGGGAAAAGTGGTGTACTTCACTGATCATGGTAACTAACATGAATTAATGGAATGGAGTCTGTGTCCGTTCTACACAACATAAAATAATGAGAACAGCAAGATCCCTTTTGAAAGTAGATGTCATTTAAGGGCCTTTTGGTTAAAAAATCTACATATTTATGCTAATTTGTATTCATCATGCTGCTAAATGTAAGATTTTTTTTCAGAGCCCTTAGGTTCTGTCTGATTTTTGTATTATTCATAGTAATTAGTTTTTAAAAATCTCTTTATACCATTATTTATTTTCTATTAGTGAAGGAAATAAATCATTACTTACTATGTTTTCATGTATTCAAATCTTTGCTGCCTTTTCAATATTTGTGAGGAACTTTGGTTAAATGATGGGAATTGTATCAATTATTAATATAGCAATAAATTATAACAAAAGTTATGTCATGACACGAGATTCTCAAGCCAATTTACAGAAACCCAACAGAGTTCTCTAGGAGCAAACATTTGTGAGTGATAACAGTGGAAGAAAAAACTTCCTTTAATGAGGCAGAAACCTGGAGCAGATCCTGACTCCTGGAGGATGGAAGTTTGCCTTGGATAGTAGGTATTAAAGAGAGAGTGTAAAATAAGAGAAAAGGAGTGAGAATTGTAGGAGCATTTCAGCAAGAAAAAAACAATGTTTATTGTATAAAAAATTAGTTTCACAGTTTTGGATGATTATTATTATCATCCAATTTGTGTAGAAAAATTGGTGAAACTGAAGTACATAATAAGTAAATACCCCCAAAAAGTATGAAGAGGAAACCTACTTGAACTTCATTCATTTTGTGTTGGTGGAGCCCAGAGTTTTTGGGCTGATGTGCATAAGCCTTGTGTTAAGTGGAGAAAAATTTTGTTTTATAAGAAGCAAGTCTTACTTTCTCTTTTGTACATCATGAATGTTATGGAGGACAATCAGCCACTGCTTGATGTATTGCCTCAGCAGCATTATGCCAGATATTTAACAATTACATATTTGCAGGTAATCAAGGTGTGCTACTTTCTAAGACAGAGAGAGACAGAGAGAGAAGAGAGAGAGAGAGAGAGACAACTTTTGGCCTGTCTTGTCTTCCTCATTTTTTTCAGCCATGAAGCATGTTTACTTCACCTCTTCTCGTTTTGGGGGAAACAAAGGCCCTATTAAGAACGCCACTTATGACATCAGTGATTCAGACCTCATTCTTGAGTTTGAGTCCCGCTTTGAGAGTGGGAACCTTCAGAAGGCTGTGCAAGTGTGAGTCTACATTCTTTTGCTTCAATAATGATATCATCATAATCATCCCTGCTCATTTTAACATGACATCTATCTGCCGTTACTCATATTCTCTGTGTTCGTATTTTTGTCCTGTTCAGGGGAGTCTATGACTATGAACTCACCCTGCGCACAGACATGTACACCAACAAACACACTCAGTGGTTTTACTTCAGGGTCAGAAACATGAAAGCAGGAGAAAACTACTGTTTCACTATTGTCAACTTGATGAAGAGCAACAGCCTTTATTCTCTGGGTATGAGACCACTCCTTTACTCAGAGAGGGCTGCCAAGGAGAAAGGTGTTGGATGGCAACGCATTGGCTCCAATATCCGATATTACCGAAACTGCAATCAGGTAACTTCAACTTGACCTTGAAAGTTGTTTCTGATTACATTTAGAAAGTATCTGCTTCAGACATTAAATGTGCTAAATCTTACATAATTTAATAAGACGAATGGGAAAACAAATGACAAAAGTGCTGGTTAGCTCATGTATTTAGGATATATATATATATATATATATATATATATATATATATATATATATATATATATATATATATATATATATATATCTACATATATGGTGGTATGTACATGTATATAATGGATTTCTAAATATTCCACTAGAAAGAATCTGTAAAGTGAATGGATCATAATGTGCAGACAGTGTAGATCTGAGCCCAATATTCCTTTGGACTCAAACCTATTCTGTTGTTAATTCTAACAATTTCACATTTTGACCCAATACTTATCTTGGAAACTTGATTCAACCAGCATTTAAGACTTGAGTTTTCTTTATCAGTAACACACATGGTAAAATTTTATTAGTTTTATTCCTGAAACAGTTTACTTGTAGACCAGTGTTATGTAGGTGAACCTGATTATAATACACTGTCTTTTATTTGTAATAGAAAACATTCATCTTGTATACAACTGTGCATTAATGGAGGCAAAGAGTGAAATTAAAGTTGTGTAGAAAAAGGAAGGTGACATAACATTCTGATGCAAAAGAATGAAGCTCCAGCATATAAAATTAAAAGGCTCTTACTATTTATAATGAAGTGTAAATCAACATAGAACAAAAACATAATATACAGGGGTAGTTTAGAAGGGAATGACACTATTATTCCAAGCAATTTGGAGTAGCCTTTACAGCTATCTCTCTTCTAAACTGAACTAACGTGTTAACCCATAGGATTTCACAGGTTCTAGATATGGTCATTTGTCCAGCAGTCACCACCAAAGTGCTGTGCCCATAGCATCATGACTGTAAAGCTATTGTATTCCAAAATTACTAATATCCCTTAAAATATCCCCTATCAACTTGCTGTTTTCATCAGTGTTTTTTGACCAAATCTACATAAGAATGCCAAACTGCAGCAGTCAGTTGTTTCTGGATTTTGTGTGAATCCTGACACACATGCATGTACACAGAGGCCACTTGGCTTTTATAATATAGATGAAGACAGGGTTAAGAAGCACAAATTGGGGGAAAAAAAGTTGTTCAGTGCTTTCAATTAACATTAATCTAAAACGTATAGCTATAGGAGTATGGTTAATAATGTGATCATTTGGGATCTCCCTAAATGTAATGTTCTCCTTAGAATTCCACACATACACCAGTGTGGCTTTAAATGATACTATTTGAATTCGATTCACACAACGTTGATCTTCTTCTCTTTTCTGTCTATTCACAATATAAAGGACAAAAACAGTGTCACTCCCACCTTGTACTCACTCACCTGGACCTTCCAGTTCCCGTATGACTCCGACACCTGTTACCTGGCTCATTGCTACCCCTACACCTATTCACGTCTGCAGAACTACCTCAGGTGTATTTCTTCCAACCAGAGTGTGTCATCATATTGTAACCTGCGGGTGCTGTGCCGCAGCCTGGCTGGAAATGACGTGTATGTGCTGACAATAACATCCCGTGGGGCCAGCAAGTATGAAGACAGGATGAAGAAAACTGTGGTGGTGACAGCCCGAGTACACCCTGGAGAAACCAACGGGTCCTGGATGATGGAGGGATTCTTGGATTTTCTGCTCGGGGAATCTGAGGATGCCCAGTTATTGAGAAAAATGTTTGTTTTTAAGGTGGTCATTTTGAGATATTTATCAGTGTTAAATTATCTTTACTACTACACTCATCACTTTAATACATCCATTTCTATACATCCACTTTGTTTCTGAATATTAAAAAAAGCTGACATTATTTCATGAATATTCCTCCTCTTTACTTTTTTCCCCCATCTGAAGGTGGTGCCAATGCTGAATCCAGATGGTGTTGTGGTGGGCAACTACCGCTGCTCCCTGGCGGGCAGAGACCTGAACAGAAATTACAAGACAGTGCTCAGGGACTCTTTCCCATCTGTGTGGTATACCCGAAACATGGTGGAAAGGTGAGAGAGGACACATTCATGTGGGAAAAATCAGTAGAATTTGTATTTTGTGTGCATTTTCATTTTGGTTCCAATTCAGGGAATCTTTCATTCGTGTTTTCAGCTTAATATAATTCCAAATTTACAGTCTTTCTCCTCTTGGACAAAGAATATTGGGTTTTATTTGGTTATGAATACCATCTCTATACGATTTGTTTGCATTCTCCAGACTTATGACAACAACAAATGTGGTTCTTTACTGTGATTTTCATGGCCACAACCGAAAAAATAATGTCTTCATGTATGGCTGTAAGAACCATGGTGATCCTGCACTCAAGCTTCGTGAGAGAATTTTTCCACTAATGTTCAGTAAGAATGCAAGTAACAAGGTAAATAAATAAAGTCTCTGCTTCTGGGCAACTAATTCAATTCTTTTGTTCATTTACTCAAACACAATGTTCAGAGATGTGTTTACCGGCTTTTTAAAGAAAAAACTGTGCTTAATTCATAATCACAATGCTTTAAGAACATTATAAATCATTTGTGTATCTGCAGACTTAATTCCATAATTTAACTTCCATCTTCAGTTTTCTTTCAAGAGCTGTAGATTCCAGGTGCAGAAAAGTAAAGAGGGAACAGGACGAATTGCCATGTGGAACCTTGGTATCAAAAACAGCTACACTATGGAGGCCAGTTTCGGAGGCTCCACTCTAGGTGAGTTCATTGTGTTTGTGCATGTATGCTTGCATGGCTCTTACGTGACAGTCTATCTTCTTTTTCAATATCAGGAGACAGAAGAGGAACTCATTTTACTACTCGAGATCTGAAGTCCTTTGGCTTTCATTTTTGTGACACTTTGCTGGACTATTATGACCCTGATCCTTCCAAGGTAAGAACTAAAATAACTATTCTGATGCTTAGCTCAGAAAAGGAACAAATGCATGGTTTCAAATAAACTAAGGTTTAAAAGGTTTTCTTAAAACTCCCTTTCACATTAGTTTCTTCTGTGTGTATTGTAAGGTCAAGTACTGTTTGACAGAGCTCTCAGCACTGCGCAAGGATTTGGGTGTATCTGACTTGGAAACTAGGTATTTGTTTTATTTTTGCATTATTATTCAAAATAGATTGCGACATTTTCACAATATATTACAAATAAATATGTATGGGCTGAAGTATTTGCCACCAGAAACTGAATTTCAATCATTAAAACTGAATCTGAATTGTATAATTTTAAATGTAATGAATTAGTTTTAAACGTAAGTCTAATAAATTTGAAACAGAATATAAGATTGTGAAATTTAATTCAGTTTGTCTGAAACTATATTTTATCCTCACTGTATATTCAACTCCATTGACTCCTCTACAACAACTACAAAGTTGGTCATCAACCCATTGCCTATGGGTGACTTGTTGCCATGTGCACTTCTGGACATCTTTGTGTTTGAACATTTTCTTTGTTACAGAAAATCATTGTTTTGTCTTTCACAGCACCAGTGGTTCAAATAGTTCTGATTCTGATGGACTGCCTGTTCATTTATTGCACCAGCCCCAGACTGTCCTTCCAGGGGTATAATGAGCACATTTATGTAGTAATTACATCAGTTAATGATTCATTAAGGTTAATATTACATGTTGGACTCCCTCACAGCAGACTCCAGTGAAGAAGAAAAAGAGACGGTTTAAGAGTCGTAAAGAACGCAACAAGCTACAACCAGAAAGAGCACTGAACTCACAGCCAAAGATCCACGAAAGCAGCAAACACAATATTGTGAGAAACTAGAGTAATTCCACTTACTTTTGTGTTTTATTTTCTATTTAATGTATTTCTAACATTGTATAGATGTAACTAGTGTTTTTTTTTGTTGTTGTTTGCAGGAGTTGAACATGTTGAGTGAGAACATGGTTAAAGGAAAGTATGTAGGAGACAGAAAAAGATATCAGGTATGCAGTGGAAGAAAGTCAGCCTGTTTAGCTAATGGAGAGTAGAAAGGACAGAACATCTGATTATCTGTTCCTCTTTAATATTCATTACTTTGTGTACAGGTGAATGGTCTGATAAGAAAAGCTAGGATTCCTCCTGCCACTGGTAACACTGGAGAGGTCAGTCAGGTAACTCTGTGGCAAGGCTCTGAGCCTGTTAAGGTAGGGTTAACCAAAATAACTGCAGTTATTGTTAAAACCATGATATACATTTGATAAACTGTCAAATTGGGCTTGAGATCCTGAAAGAACTGAATGCATTGATTTTTTTTTTTCTATTTCAGAATGATTTTCTGGAAGACATCAGGGTCCCGTGCCAGTATCACAGGACAAGACGGAGTCCTGATCTCAGCTCATACATACCTACTTTTCCTCAGACAGGTAACAGTAATATCAGGGTCTATTTTTACGCCTGGCTTAGGTAGGTTCTGAATTCACCTCTTTCTCCACTCCTAAAGAAGACCTGTGCTGTATAGTTTTGCTGTCCAATACAATTTCTTATTTTCAAAATTTAGTTTGGGCATAGAAAATACTGGAAACAAATAGAATAAAGATAAATATATAAAAATGATTCACCATGACCACAACAATCGTTAACCAGATTTTTTTTCTGTGAAACATAGACACAGTTGATGTTCTTTGGGGGGAAAATGTGTGTTCTCAATCTGTAAGGCACTGACCGGAACATCAGGTTTTTTTCTTCTTCAACAGAGGACCATAAGATGGATTTGGGACAATGTAGATGCGCATCTCAGTTGCTACACCTAAGTGCACCCTTGCCATCTCAAACGAATTATGTAATGAAACAGCGCCCCTGTCCCCGGCAACTCTTTGCCACCTATAAAGTCTACAGAGGTTTGTCCTTATTGTGCTCTTTACTACTAGGAGTTAGCATCCAATTAATTTTTTATTAAGTTAGATTTCAGATTATTAAAAACATGTTTCAACCTTTTAATAAAAGTCATCACACTTTTGTCAGGGCTGCCTACTTCAGTGACATTGCCTCACAGGTAAATCTCAAGAGAAATGCTTTCATTTTTTAAAATCATTTTTATCATTATAATACAGTCTACATGTTTATGGTAAATATGGTTTCAGTATGACATGTGTGTTGTTTTCAGATGTCCCTCCTGTATGCTCTTCAAGATGTTTCCAAACACTGGTCCAACAATGCACCTACTGTCAAATTTCACCGCAGAGAGAAAATGTAACAGTGGACACATTTATAAAGACAGAAATATTTTACATGCTTCTCAGCTCTGCTTTACACCTGAGGAATCCTCCATTCATGAAAAACACGGTGAGTATTCCAAACAAGGTACGTTTAAATGTAATTGTATTATCATCAATAATTAATTGTATCACTAACAAAATATGAGAAATAGAAACAGCTTTTACCCCCCCCCCCCCATTCTTTCACATCATTTGCAGGTAATTTACCAAATATGTCATTGTTGAGATGTGTACCATTTGGAGAGCGGAGCCAAAGAGTTCTGACACCCAGTTTCATCCCAATGGGAGAAGAGGCAGATAGTGCTTTGTTTGTTCCTGTGCTGAAAAACACCAAGGGACAAAGGTAAAAGATTTTCTTACTCCTATTCCTCTTTAGCACATGATCTCTGATACTCTGATGCTGTGTTACATTGTTCTCAACTGACAAATCCTGTTCAAAAACTGGGATTCATGCTGATTTTCTTTTTTGTTTTGTTTAATGACAAGCAGTGATGACTAGACATTTCATACTTTTGTGTTCCACCCTTTTCAATCTCAGATACCTCAAGGAGACCATGGGAGACAAAAGGCACAATTTACCCCATGTGAGAAAATCATCATCACTGGGTAGACTGAATCATCCACGTCCACAGAATGACATCCTCCATAAGCTACAAACGCACATTAAGACTAATGACATCATACAGTACTCATCTGGAAAGAAACAGCAAAGACCTATAGGTCCAGAAGACACAACACACTCAAGATTATCACAATCTGGCCCACTGTAGTGCACATTTTGTCAACCAGAGATTTTCGGCTCTATGGTCAAAAAATATTTTTCTGTACTATTGAGTGAATTTACTCCAAACCATGATGTAAAAATAAATACTGCATGGGATACTGTTTATTACACAAATGTAATTTATTTTACTACACAATTATGTACAACAACAATAAAAAATAAATAAAGTATAAAAATACATATGTTGTCAGAAACACTCAAATTACTGTTAAATATAAAAAAGTGACACTGTTTTATTTGTCAGACCCTCGGGATGAAGGGTCGTGACATAAGGCGTACTGTCCTAGTGGATCCAGATAAGGCAAGAAAGGCAGGTTTTCAGAATTCAGTCAAACTGTTGAAGATGAAACTGACTCTCTGTGTGTCTGACCATATCTCTGAGAGCTACAAAACCAAACAGGGCCTTGAAATGTGTGGACAGAAAATTAAAAGTTATGTTAGTAACCAAAACCACATTTTAAAAGAGTTGAGAATATGTAACTTTAACTACAGTCACAGAAAAAATTCTTAGACCATCAAAACGGATAAAAAAAAATAATGGTTATGCAATCCAGTACTACATCCTTTGTGGTATAATGTGACAAAAACTGGCAGAAAAGAAAACATGGAATGCCTAAAAGTAGTGTTTTTTGTCAGACCAAGGCCATTGATATGGTGTAAGAACTGAAATGATTTTGGTTATCAAGAAAACATGGAAAATGAATACATATCAGCTCCAAAAATTAAACTACTATGAGCTATTTTGTTGTTATCATTATATTTGTACAAACAAATATACCTTTAGGTGTACTAGGCATTAAAATGAACAAGAAATTGATGAAAGCAAGTGTGGTCTAATATTTTTTTCCTGCAACTGTAAATGCTGTGACATTAAAAACCGGTGTCTATAGACACAACAGAATTGACATACCTGTGCGAGTATGAAAATGGCAAGAACTATGTGAACAGCCCTCTCCAGGGGTTGTATGAGAATGGCTTCATTGAAGAGTTGAAATAGGATTAAAGGAAGCTGCAACAGGATACTGAGTAGCCAGAATCCAGCCAGCTCAGGGACCTGTCACAAAAACAGTTATTACAGAAATAGTAGCAAGTTATTAAATGTGTTTCTCTCTGAGGATATTATGTTAATGGCCCATTCTGTACTCCCATAGTTTACTGCTGTACCTTTTCTTGCAGGTTCCCAGCATAACCAAGATAGAGTCTTATGGCCTCAATCAGCGTCATCAGGATTAGAATAGTGACAATGATGAACTTATAATAGTCTGGCAAAGCAGGATACTAGAAATAATAATAACAATAGAAATTAGTGATATTCAGTTTGAAATAATTAATTCAGTTTTACTTTTTGGCATGACATATTCACACTTCCTAGCTCTAAATCAGACAAACAGTGTGATCATGTGTATTGAAAATATTGCACCACGTGTGTCACCTTCTTTCATAGCTTCGCATACATTATCACAAGAAGGTGAGATAATATGACTGTTCTAACACAAGAGCAGATGACACTCTGGTTCTCCTATTTGGCTAACACTCTATGCTCCCCATCTTTTCTTGCAGTCTTACCTTAAGGTGCAGCATTACGGTTTCACTGATCCACCAAAGTGGGAAGAACCACATGTTAAAATACAGGGACATCTGGAGGTGGAGGCTGGACAGAACCCGTTTGTCTGAAAACAGCAAAACCATTACAACATTAATGGACGTGTAAAAACTACTTATTTGCAATGTAGGTCAACAGCTGGTATAACAACGGTCCGGGATTATTGACAAACCCACTTTCACTGATGCTATCTTAGCTAGCGTCTATGCTAATTCGTCCAAAACACGAGCGGCACCATAGATTTACCGTGTAGATGAAACGTGTCGTGATCTTTTGAGAGAGACTCAGTCTGATTTTGGTCAAATAAAACATTTCGAGAAAAGTTTTCTAAACGTTTTCGAACAGTCTCCGGCAATTCCATCGTGTAAAATAGACTGCGCTAAAACACAAACACCACCAAGACAAAAAAAGACACATCACCCCTTCCTCATTGCTTTCAGTGTTTCCATAGCAACCACCCAGATCTCGCGTTTTACTCAAATCTCGTGATCTAAACTTTCTAAACTCTCTAAAATGTAACGCAGTAAGTGTTGGTGGGTTTCAAGCAATGTTTGACAACAGTAAAAATGTTGCCTTAAATAGTTTTTAAATTGTGTTAGACATTAGGGCACATTTATTCTTGGTCAATCTCTTTTCTTTCCAGTTGATACTCTATCAAAAAAACGTTTGCATACTTTTGACTAAATTAACTCCACTCCTTAGAGTTAAAATAAATACTCTATGGGACACTTTGTCAAACATATGCAGTTTATTTCGGTCCTACGTAAATTACACAAAAGTATAATACGATGTGGACAAAATACAAAAATAAATCTGTCATCAAAACAAATATGTGGGTCGGACCTCTCTTGCATCTCCCATAGAAAGTCCTACACACATTTTTTTTTTTACAACCATTCACTGAAACAGTCCATTTTGATGAACACAACTCCTCATCCAGGTGTAATGATGAGTGGGATCATTACATGAAAAGTTATAGGCAGGACTTTTACACACCTCTATCTAGGTACTGCTACATATTTATGGAAAAGTTGCAGAAGAATATCTTATTGTAAAACTGGTCGAAGCTGGATCTTGGTTAAAGTAGTTTTCTTGTAGACGTGACAGAGATATACTGTGAATGTAATACGTCACTTGACTTTTGACCTACTTTTGTTTTCTCCGAAAATGCAACTCACAGAGAAAAAATGGCTGAGGGTTTTTCTAAGCTGCATCTGCTGCACTGCTCCATATGCCTGGATGTCCTGAAAAACCCTGTGACTCTCCAATGTGGCCACAGCTTCTGTATGGTCTGTATAAATAGCCACTGGGATGTAGGAGGTCAAAAAAGTGTTTACCGCTGCCCCCAGTGTAGGTATGGGTTTAGAGCCAGGCCCACCCTCATTAAGAGCACAACACTGGCTGCTTTAGCGGAAACATTTTCTGTCATCCAAGAAGATTTGGCTCAGGAGGATGATGTGAAGTGTGATTTTTGCACTGAGAGAAAGCTGAAAGCAGTAAAGTCTTGCCTCGTGTGCTTGGCTTCTTACTGTACAACTCACCTGAAGCCCCACTATGTGTCTGCCGCTTTCAGAAGACACCAACTGGTGGACGCGTCTGCCTCCATCCAGGAGAACATCTGCTGTCGACATGACAAGGTACTGGAAGTCTACTGTCGCACTGATGACCAATGCATCTGCCTGCTCTGTATGGTGGACGAACATAAAGACCACGACATCGTCTCAGCTGCTGCAGAAAGGAAAGAAAAGCAAGTATGTATGCAGTTTAAGAAATGGGAATTGGTCAAAGGCTGTGTCAATGTAATGCTAGAGCAGGTCAAAGGTCACAATTTGGTATTTAACCCCCAAAGACCCAAACGAATGATCTAAAATGTTTAATACATGTTAATCTACTAATTCTAACTATTCCTAATAATCATTGTATTATTATTTTTTATTATTATTATTAATGTCTATTAAATGGTGGCTGTGCTTTTTGGGTTTTTGATTATCTTATGTGATTTTTATCAAATTTTTTTTATTAATGTCTATTAATTGTGACAATGTGTTTTTAGTGGGGAGGGTGTTTGTTGTAAGAAGCTGTGACAATGAATACATATCTGTTTTTTATGGGGAACAGACAAAAAACCTACCTACCTACTTACCCACCCACCTACATATCATCATATTGTACAGTAAACATATGAAGATCTCTGAAATTATATCTGCTTTCCTGTATCAAAAAATATATATTTGTAAAATATATATAGAATATATTATATAAAATATATGTGGAAGCCATGGCAAAAAATAGACCTAGGTTTTTGTGGGTTAAAGTGGAAACTTTATTTATAGTAGCCCAGGTTTTAATATGCAGTTTATTATTATTTTTATTTGTGATCATAAACATCATTAAATTCCTAAAAAATATTTTTTACATGAACAGCGATGTGTGTAATGTTGTTTTCTTTGCAGACACAATTTGATAAGAAAAACCAGACATACCAGCAGGGAATACATGAGAAAGAGAAACAGCTTCAGCAGCTCAGAAAGACCATCACTGAGCTGAAGGTGAATGTCACTTCTTCACTCATACTCTTCACTTCCCTTACTTGAAATCATAAGAGCAATTGATCATATTTGTGTTGTTTTTATGTTGCTAGGATTGTAGAGATGCAGCAATCAACCAAAATGAGAAAGTCTACAGTGAAATTGTTTCAATGGCAGATAAACAGCGTTGTGCTGTGAAGGAAATGATCACAACTCAGGAAAACGTTGCTGTCTGTCGAGTCCAAGCACTTGTCCACCAGCTGGAAAATGAGATTTCTGGGATGAAGGAGAAGGAAAATGAAATAAAACAGCTTTCACTCACTGAAAACCACATTCATTTCCTGCAGGTATAATGCACACAGAAAGACAAATTCTGTATTCAATTCAATTCAATTAAATTTTATTTATAAAGCCCTAAATCACAACAAAGTCGTCTCAGAGGGCTTTACAAAAACATAATCAACTACAGAAATACATGAAAAGTCCCAGGCATCCCCTGTCCTTAGACCCTCCTTCTCGGCAAGAAAAAAACTTCCAAACCCAGTGGGAAAAAGAAGAAATCTTGAGGAGAACCACATTGAAGGAGAGATCCACTCCCATGGACGGACAGGCTATAGATGAAAGTCCATGTATAAATGCAGGAAGGGGGGGCTGGTCCAGACAGACAGGGGCGGTGGTCCGGGGTCACAGGTCAGCACAGGCGAGATACTCCAGATCCTGTCGTCCATGGCTCCCGTGCAGGCACTGTCAGGAGAGCCACCACTCCCCCCAGGGGGGGAGGGGGGAAAGGGGACACCAGGTGACTAGTCATGAACAGACTTGGTAAGAAAGATATGTTATAAAAATTACAGAAACAGATGTGAGGAAGAGAAAGAGAAGAAAGAACTCAGTGTCTGTACTTCCCCCAGCATTCTAACTCCTAGGGCAGCCTAGACTGAACTGTGACTCATACATCTGTATAACTGTATAAACTGTTGCACATGTTGACCCTTGTGACTTTTGTTATTCTCCTTTTTCTAGAGCTGCAATTCTATCTTAAACTCGCCTGATTGTAACGTGTCCACAGATGTTAACATTCAACTACACACACCTTTCGAATTTGTGACATCAGTTTCTGATCTGAGAGGGAAACTGGTGAAGGCTCTTCAGGAAATAAGTGAAACAAGTAAGAGTCCAAGCACAACAAACCGTGTCCCTTTTTAGATGTTTTAGCTTCTTTTTTTTTTTTTTTTTTTTTTAGCTCTCCCTCTCAGAATGTGAAACAATTTGAAGATAAAAAATCATGATGCCATTTTGGAGCCTACGTGTAGTTTCCTATCTGTTAACAATAGTAACTGAGTACTTATCACCACTCTTTTTGGAGTTGAGACTATTTAAAATCATCAAATCAAAGAACTCACTCAAGGTCAAATGTCATGACGCCAATTTAAAGCCCATGTCAGGTTTCCCATCTGTCAAGAATGGTAACTCAACTGGTTTTCCCTTATAGTCCACTTTTTTAGGTATTGACCCAGTGACCCCTGACCTCTTGGGTCAATAATAGGTCAAAATCTAGACACACAAGATGCAGAATTGAAAGACCATTGATAGTTTTTAAAAAATAATAATCCAAAATTCGATTTAGACCTTTATTGTGACCTTGACATTTGACCTACACTCACCAAAATTTAATTGGTTCTATTCTGGACAACCTCACAACTTTCCTGACCATTTCTTGGAAATTGGTCAAATAGTTATTGTGTAAAGTTACTGACAAACAAACAAATCACGGCCAAAAAACAAACACAAACCAAACCAACGGAGAGAATTCCTCCCTAAATGTGACTATCAATTTTTTTTTTTTTTCAGTTGAAATTGATCTGGATCTTACAACAAGACAGGAGTTCTCCCTATGTGAGTCTTTCTAATTCATATTTATTCAACTGCTTTTTTTTTTTTCAGAAGAGTTCCATAACAACAACTATTGTAATTTTTCCAGATTCCTGCTCCCTCAGTTTGGATCCTAACACAGCATTTGAAAACTTAATGCTTTCTCAGGAAAACACCAAGGTAACCTGGGTTAAAAAGCCCCGGGATTACCCATACCACCCGGACAGATTTACCAAATATGATCAGGTGTTGTGTGCTGAAAGTTTGTCTGGTGTTTGCTACTGGGAGGTTCAGTGGAAAGGCCCCAGCGTTGAAGTGGCTGTGTGCTATAAAGGAGCAGAAATGGAGGAGTATGGCTTTGGTTCCACTGACCAATCCTGGTGCTTTTCCATTTCAACTTTTGGTTGCTCCTTTTGGCATAATGAAGTTAAAATTATAATATCAGATCCATGCTCTTCTACACTAGGAGTATATCTGAACCATAAAGCAGGAAAACTATCATTCTACAGTGTTTCTGATTGTGGTCACATGATGCTCCTTCACAGGGTTCAGACCACTTTTTCTCAACCACTGACCCCAGGCTTCATGGTCTCCAAAGGGTCATCAATTAAGATAATTTCCTCAAAGTAAAAACAACAAAAAAAATGTCAACACTTAATAAGTGTTGCATCAATAATACAACACATTCCTTACAAAAGATTTACACTAAATAGCTGATTGATGGTTATTTGTCTTCAAAAACAATATTATACTGTATCATTGTACACGTACGGTTTAAGAAATAAAACAATAACGGCACAGACGTGAGCGATTTCACTTGTGAACTGAAACTGTTGAAACGTTTAAGCTCTAACAGAAATAAGAGCTGTGTGCTTTTATACTGTAAGGTTTTCAATGTTAATAAAAAATAACATGTCAGTTTTCATTTGAAAAGTACACACATATATATATATATATATATATATATATATGGGTCTACACTTTAAGATTAAAAGTGCCTTGGGAAGCAACATAAGCTCCCAGTTTTACCAAAGAAGAATTGTATAATATGATGTGTACTTCTTTTTGCAGAAAATATTTTCATTTTTCTTTGAGTCTTTGCAGCAGAAACAAATATTTGTATAAAACATGATAAAGGGTGGAAATTTAAATTCAATACAGTCAAGGAAGAAACAAAATTGATTGTATGTACAGTAAATGCACTGTGTGAAGATGATTTAACATGACTTGACCAATAAAGACCCAACAGCCAATGGCGACACAGACATCTACTGATCTATACTGTTTAATAGCTGTTAATCCACTAATCTTATCAATACATGTAAATAATTGGTGTGAAATAGTTATTTGTTTTTTCATGGATATCAGAATATGACCCATTTGGACATTCAGAAGCTCTGTAGATGTAAACACTGTCATTTTCTATAACATAGATTCACCAGTAAAACCCATGGAGTTGGATCAATGACAGTGGATGACACACTTGTTTTTACATTCAGTTAGCAATATTTTTGTTGAAAAAGTCACTTTCTTCAGTTTCCTCTGTTTTGATATAAAAAAATAAATAAATTTACACTGTTTTCATGAACATATATTGTATATAATCTGTGCATTCAATAAAGGAATATACGTGCATTACAGGGAAGAAAAGCCAAAGCCAAATAAATAGGATAATTAAAAGAAATAGGAAGGAAGAAAGAAGATTAATCAATTAAAGGTAGAAATATAGAAAAAAATATTTTGGGAGCTGCCTCAAAAGTAGTATTGGGTGATATTATGTTGAACCATACTGTAAATACAATATATATAAATATATACAACTTCCCCCTAACTTTAATAATGTAATTATCTACTGTATATTCTGCAGATCTGACCTTTGACCTGATCTTTGTGTCTTGTAGTAACAGATTTACTATGATAACTTATATTACCACTTACAATTCATGTTTAACCTTTCAGTGGGGCTGTAGACTTTATTTACCAGTGTTGACACAATAGACAAGTCAGTGAGCGCCTTCCCACTGACAAGCCACTCCTATTTTATTGAAAATGAAACTAACCGTGTCAGTTTGAGGAAGAGGAAATGGCTCTTCAGAAGGATTTATTCGACTGCTCAATCTGTTTACATGTTTTTAAAGATCCTGTGACGATTGCCTGTGGACATAGTTACTGTATTAAATGTATTAATAACTTTTGGGATATAAATAGTAAGAGGCAAAACACTTTCAGCTGTCCTCAGTGTAGGCAGATTTTCTTTCCTAGGCCTTGTCTGAAGAGGAACACCCTTCTTACTGAGCTTTTGGAGAAACAGAACAGAGCACCTTCCCCAAGTGAAGACTGTGCTGCACCTGAGGACTTACAATGTGACGTTTGTACAGTGAACAAACAAAGAGCTTCTAAGTTCTGCCTCAACTGTTTGGCCTCTTACTGTGACGCTCATCTGAAGCCTCACTTTGAGGTACCACCTCTTAAAAAGCACAAGCTGGTTCAGGCTTCTACACGGATCAAGGAGAGCATCTGTGGTCACCATGACAAACTTCTGGAGATTTACTGTCGCACTGATCAGCAGTTCATATGCCTGGTGTGTGCTGTGGAGGAACACAAAAACCATGAAACTGTGGCCATTGCAGCAGAAAAGTGTGAAATGCAGGTAATTTTGAATTTCACTAATAAAGGATTATCTTATCTTTATCTTAATTAATACAAACACAGTGTTGCAATAATGTGGATTCTGTCAAATTATCTGAAAATGTGTTTCAACAGAGACAACTGGAGGTGATTAAACAGGAAATTGCAGACAGACTGATGGATTCAGAGAAGAAAATGATGGAGCTGAGAGAGGCTGCAGACTCTATAAAAGTGAGTGAGACTGGAGGTTTAAGACACCGAACTGAAGAACAGAAGGTCACAGAACTTTCAGATTGGTACCAAACGATGCAGAATGAAGATATCTACAATTCTCATACTTGGTGTTATCACCTACAACCAATAGTTTTGTAGATCTCTGGAGGTCAAAGGTGACATGTCGCAAAATGAACTTCTGTAACACTGTGTGTCAAGCATAGACATGTCACGCTATAACTTAATCAATGCCGGATATATTATTATCATATTACACACACTGATGAATATATATATATATATATATATATATATATATATATATATATATATATATATATATATATATATATATATATATATATATATATATATATATATATATATATATATATATATATATATATATATATATATATATATATATATATATATATATAATGAAAATGTTCAATGTTGCAAAAGGTCAAGGTCGCATTTAGCAGAAAAGTCAAAATCACATTATTGGCTCTAATTCAAGCATGGGTTGTCATAGAAACTTGAGATTGGCACAAAATAAGGGTGAGATTAGGCTTTCTCTGAATACTTCAATAAGGATATATAAAGTTATACAAGGCTGTCCACCGGAATTCTGAGCAAGTTGGTGTGCTGGACCGCTGATATATATAATCAGCATTTTACGTCACTTATTTACATGTATTGATAGGACTAGTAGATCAATAGGAATTTAATATACACTGAAAAAAGCAAAAGATTGAATCACTGTAGAAAAAACTTCTTCAATTGGTCCATCTAATGAAGTTGAGTGAACTAAATAAAAATTAATTGATTTCATTCAGTTTTCATTCACATTTATTTTATTTAAT
Source organism: Siphamia tubifer (assembly GCA_020466265.1). Lineage (NCBI taxonomy): Eukaryota > Metazoa > Chordata > Actinopteri > Kurtiformes > Apogonidae > Siphamia > Siphamia tubifer. The sequence continues at coordinate 11,103,345 of CM035788.1, forward strand.
TCACTCAACTTAATTTTATTAGATGGACTATGGAGAGAAATAAATATCTTTGTCCATTTCTGTCTCTAACTAAAGAATTTATTTTACACCTTGAAGCACCTTGAATTGTTCTGTACGTGAAATGTGTTCTATTGTAAGTAGCTTTGGATAAAAGCATCTGCCAAATGCAATGTAATGTAATATAATGTGTTACACAAATACATTTGCGTTGCCTAAATGGTGGCTATTGTAAATGTGCTTTACCTTCTAATGTCATCATGTCGTAACAAAACAAATGTGAAATGTCTCCAAGGAAACTGCAGGAGAGGTGTGTGATGAATTTGAGCGTCTCTGTCAAGAAAGCGTCTGTCTATATGTCCAATCTGTGGAGAACAGTTGCTCAGACATGATAGTGAAATGTAAAAAAACAGAGAGCACTGGAGTGAAGTGGACCAAACAACATGTTGAGCAGCTGAACCATGAAGTGTGTGAGCTGAGGAGAAGGGAGGAAAAAGTCGACCTACTTTTACAAACAGATGATTCCATCCAATTTCTACAGGTAATTTCACACTTTAGTACACATTAGAGCTGCACAATATATTATTTGAGCATCATCATGGCAATGTATATATGCGTAATAGCTATATCACAGGTTCTACAATTAGTTTTATTTTATTTGACATTTATTTGTATTCATTTATTTTCATGTTTATGTACTTTTTATTTGTCTTTTTATTTATGTCTTTTTATTTTATTTGTAATTTTAAAAAATGTATTTATTTTTAATTATTCATTTTGTTTCATTATTTACGCTACAAGAAGGATTTGCATCGGCACCACAGAGCTGTTATATACTCCTGACTATTTTTTCAGATCACAATATATATTGCATTGTTTTTAAAAAAAATCATAATGTCACTTTTTTCTAATGTCCTAGTACATATGATTTTAAAATGTGCAGGATTTCTGAACCAAATAGTGTAATGAATTGCCCTTTTTAATCCTCGCAAAACTCTTTTTTTTGGTCTCACACAGGGTTTCTGGGCTCTTGGTGACCTTCCTGTATTTACAGATTTACATTCAAGCCTTGACACACTGACAGAAACCCTGACAGAAATGTAAACTGAAAAACATGGCCAAAAAAGAAAAGGATGGATTTCTCAATCCTCTAGGCAGAAATATGTGTAAGTATACATATTATAGTGTTTTTCTTAATCAACATTTAATAACTTTTCTAAGACAAATAAAGTCATGAAGTCCTAGGACAGTTCAGTTTAAATGTTGTATTGTAATGTTAGAAACAATGAAGGACAAATTAATACTATGAACATGGCTTTTGTAGAAACATTTATTAGACCATCAAAACTCATTAAAACATAATCATTATACAATCCAATACTAACTTTTGTGTGTATCGTATAACTAAAACAGACAGAAAAGAAAACATGAAATGTCTAAAATCATTATTTTTGTCATTACAACGACATACATATTGCTGTAAAAATTGGAAAATGGATAGATATCATCTGGGAAATTAAACTACTATGAGCTATTTTTGTTATCATTATATTTGTCCAAATAAATGTACCTTTAGTTGTACCAGGAATTAATATTAACAAGAAACTGAAGAAAACAAAGGTGGTCTAATATTTTCCACAACTGCACTTTTCAACTTTGCTGTTTAACCCTTTCATGTAAAGTGGTCTCTACAGTGGACAGTTATTCTACAGTCGTTGTCTTCGATATTCATGGGTCTTGATGTTTTAGTTGCATTTCAGCCAAAATTGCAGTTCATAGAATTACTGTAAGTTTGTTTTTCTTGATGAACCTGATCTGCAGTAGCAAGTTTGAGAATAAGTGGATTGATATGTATTATTAAACTGTAATTAACAGTTTTCTTAATGAAAAACTTACTTTTTCATGTTATCTACATGAAGTGAGTAATAACTAGTATTAAGAATATGATAAAATGTGAGAAAATATCAGATTAGCTGCATTAAATTAAAAAATCATAGTTTTCACACAGTTTATTACTTTCCAATATTGTGTTTTCAATAAATGTATTTTATTTTATATAATTCCATAAAAAACAGGTTCATAAAAAAAATTCAATCTGATTATTTTCTTCATGTCTAAAGAGGAATAAGACCAAATGACTGAGGGGAAAAAAGATCTTGACTAACATCTTCATAATTAATGCAATAAAGGGTTAAAATATGTTTTTTTTTTGTGTCTTTCATAGCGTCATTTGCAGCCAGGAATCCAAATGTAGTAACCCTGAGATCGTACCTACAGAGCAAGTTTAAGAGTGAGAATGAATTAACTAAAAGTATCAGCATTTATACATTTGTATTGTAAATGAAGGCATCACTAACTAAATGACTTATTCATGTCTTCTTGCAGACTTCAAACTGGAAGTAGACCCTAACACAGTGGCCACATGCCTTTATTTGTCTGATGGAAACAGAAGCATATCATGTGGTGGCAGTGACCAGGCTCATCCAGATCACCCTGACAGGTTCACCTTCTATCACCAGGCTCTGTGCAAACAGGGTTTGACTGGTGACGCATACTGGGAGGTGGAGTGGGATGGAGGTGTGGTGGAGGTGGCAGTTTCTTACATAAGCATTGGAAGAAAAGGTTCTGGGAAAAATTCTTGCTTTGGCCACAATAGTGAGTCCTGGAAAATACTGTGCTCTTCATCTGGCTGCAAGTTCTGGCATAATAATTGTCACAAAGATGAAATTCTTCCTGTTCACACTTGCAAATTAGGAGTGCATCTTGAATATCAAAGAGGAATCCTGTGTTTCTATGGTATTTCTGTGTCTGATGAGTTAGTGCTCCTGCACAAAACACAAACCAAGTTCACTCAACCTCTTTATCCTGGGTTTTGTGTTGATTTAGGTTCAACACTGAAAATATGCAACATGAAAGAAAAGCCACAGCAATAAATATGAGCAATAAATATTCTGGGCTACATACAAATTACAGTTTGAGGATAAATCGTTGCATAATGTAAATAAAGCAATAAAGTTTGTGAAATCTCTTTATTCTGTTTTTTCATGTATTAATATTCACATTACACGCTCTGAAGATAGTTTTAAATAATAATAAAGTTGTGCTCAGAGGTTTACATACCCTAGCAGAATTTATGATTTGTTCACCATTTGTCAGTGAATATGAATAATGATAAAAAAAAATGGTTTTGTGAAGCCATGTATTATCAAACAAATGTGTTTGCTCTTTGTAAATCATACTATTAAAAACATACATATAAAAATATGTTAAAATAACATCACTAATTTACATTAAGGATAAATGAAACAAAAGTAAGACTTTGTTTATTGTATTTATAAATGTTTAGATTTCACACTGTAGATTTCTCATGCATATTTGGACATAAAAACATGCAGCGCCAGCACTGCTGAGTGTTGAAATATGTAATAATGATGTTTATCATAAAATGGAGTCAATTGAGTTGTTTGTATAAGAGCGATCCACTGTGTCGTAAAAGCGTAAACAGGCTTTATAATGCAGCAGCTTCTCAGTCAGAGGGCTGATGGTCAGTGCTTTACCCTGCACACTTAGGTCAATGTACCTGGAAAAGCGTCAGTGGAAATAAAAAACACATTTAGCATAATAGTATGTACATGTTTTGAAATGAAAAGGGAATAATACAGTATATTAAATGAATATAATTCAACCTATAAAGACTCAGTGCAATTTTTGTGGCAGTTCCCAAATAATTTTTTCCTCTATTTAACCTTTATTAAGCAATTTATCACCATTTATTATCACATTATCCTCTGTCTTTTGCATTTTACAGTGTAAACCATGTATTTTACTTATTGTTGATTCACTGATCATGTAGATATTCATAAAAGGCCACATTAAAGTCAAGGTTTATGATATGAAAAATTGTGAAAACGAAACTATTTTGTGTATAATCAAATCTTAATGTATTTCTTATTTATTTTATTTAAATTGTATAATGTATGTATAATCAGTTTATCTGTACTTTTGTAATTTTATTTCTTATTTATTGAAATTTTATAATGTATGTATAATCAGTTTATCTTGTACTTTTGTAATTTTATAATTTTGTGCAATCAAATCTTAATGTATTTCCTATTTCAGCCTTGTCTTAAAATTGTAGTTTAATTTTTAATCAATGTGAAGCACTTTGGGCTACAGTTTTTATATGAAAGATCCTATACAAATAAAGTTTATTATTAAAGATAAAGTGAGTTTTAAAGTAAATTATATCATCAACTGAGCATAAACTAAGTTTGTCCATCCATTGACATTGATCCAACTGCCGAATCAAGATCATAGTTTTTCCAAGATAACTACAGAGCCTCGGAATGTCCAAATGGGTCATATCTCATGACCATGAAAAAAATGACAAAACTGTATTTTATGCCAATTATTTACATGTATTGAAAATATTAGTGGATGAACAGGTATTAAACGGTTTATATCAGGAGATGGTTTTGGCTACTGGTGGATGTTTGAGTCTTTATGGGTTAAATTTAACAGTCATTCCAAATAACAGTCCAAATGATCATATATACTGTACCTGTATGATATACACCAAAATAAAACTGTATTAATAGCCATCAGTGAAGCCAATACAAAGAAGAACCGCTCCAGATTCCCATCATGCAATGTATTTGGAAAGAAGTTACCTGAAAATAGAGAGAACATTATATTCAGTGAAGAGAGAGAGAGAGAGAGAGAGAGAGAGAGAGAGAGAGAGAGAGAGAGAGAGGGAGAGAGAGAGAGAGAGGGAGAGAGAAAAGGGGGGGGGTACAATATAAGAAAACCTAAAAAAAAAAAAAAAAAAACTACAGCCTTTGGATTTATTCTGACCTCCAGAAAGAAAGTACACCAGCTGAATGATGAAAGCTCCAAGAAAGCAGCCCCCTCCATAGGACAGAGTGAGGAAGTGCAGTGAGATCCCCCTGATGTGGCTGGGTGTCAGCTGGAAGGAAATGAGTGAACCTGTACAGAGATGTAAATGGCAAAAGTTATGAAATATTTTAGATCAGTAGATGCTTTTGGTCATGGGCTGCTGTTAACAAATAGCTGGAAATGTTCACCAATCAAGATTAAAATGAGTTAAAGTACGGTGTCCTTACATGGTAACATAAAGTTGACTTTTTATGTAGGTACGTCATGTCAATGTGAATATTTAATTTTATACATTGAGGATTTTAACACATGTTCACATACAGAAATTATGGCAACATGTAACCCAGTCTTCACCCACCCTAACACCAGGTGTTAGAGTGATATTTTGCATTTTAAAACATTTCCTGTGGTCTATATGAACTGTAAATGCTATGTTTGGGTCTGAATTCTTCATTAATTCAACTACATTGGCCCTTCCTCCACCCTATTTCTGAGTGATGACATGAGAACTGTAATTTTCATTTGAAGTCTTGACCTTATATGTGTAAATGTTGTGACATAACTAGTAAAAAAAAAAAAAAAAAACACACAACAAATTAAGAAATAATTAAAACAGGTTGTAGAATTCGCCTCAATTTTTGCCAAAATGAAAATGAAGATAGCTTTGCAGTACATGGACGGTTAAAATTAAAACTGTACAATCTATTACAGTCTCCAAATACACAAATAAATAAACTGCAGACTAATAAAGGTGGGTTTAGATAAATATGACCCCTTTAATGTAAACATCTAATGAGTTGTAAATGATGTGGGACGTCTTCAACTCACATGCAGGTGTGACTAGAGCCTCTGCTAAACCCAGTAGGATGTACTGAGGAGCCAGTTGGAAACATGGCATGGATGAAACTTGCAGAACCTTCCCAGATAGAGTCTGCTCCACCAAAGGATAAGCCTTCCTCTGCAGCTCACACAAACCTGCCAGCAGGACCGACAAGGCTGCACATGCATGACCAACAGCTGGAAGGGGAGGATGAAGAGGAAGGGATGATGAGAGAGAGGGCTGCAGAATGGAGGGGGTTATGAGGAATTAATGACAGGAGGGTAGGAAGAGGAAAGGGAAAGAAGGGCAGACAGGTAGGATATATTTAGGTAGAGGTATTATAATTATATGTGTCACAGGGTTATGCAGTTGTGCTCATAAGTTTACATACCCCGGCAGAATTTGTGATTTTTTTTCATTTTTTATTTTCATTTTCTGAACTTGCTTCATCCTCACTAGGGTCACGAGGGTCACTTGGAGCCTATCCCAACTACTTAAGGGTGAAGGCAAGGTACACCCTGAACAAGTTTTTTGTCCATATGAATGATAATATGAAAACTTTTCTTTCACTTGTGATTCGTAATTTGATGAAGCTATTTAGGTCTTTTTAAATCATACTGGCAACAGAAATGATCCTGATCATAAGTTTACATACCCTAGTCCCTTACATTGTAGCTTGAAGTAAACTTTGAAAATAGGTTTCATTATTTATTAATAGAAAAAAGGTATAATCAAGTTATAATATTGTGTTAAAATAGATCAAAGAAAAGAACAGTCAACAAAAACACAGCGTTTCCATTCACTCTCTCCTTCCATCCGTACAGGTGAGCAGGTGCCTATATTAAGATTCCTGCCCATAGCTATGACCTACTTATTATCCAATCAACATGATCACACAAAACTCTAAATAGTAAAAATAAATAAGCACAATACTTGAATAATCATGCCCTTAAAAATAAACCTAAAGTAGCTCATGGCTCCTACAAACATCAATTACAGATGGAAGTCTTTGATTTGATTTGATTTGAATGATTTATTTTGAACATGTGCAGAATGCAACAATAATCAATACAACAATAATAATACTACACAATGACATGTCCAAAAAGGTGTAGGATGAAGCATAAGCTTATTTAATCCTACCCCTTCTTCACTTCCCCAATAACCTGAATTCATCTTATAGCAATATAGTGCATAGTACAAAAATGATGATAATAATAAAAATATCTTTTGTGGTAGTTGTGGATGAGACATTTTGGGTTTTTTTCCTTCTGTAGCCAATGACAGGTCAACTTAGCCTTATGTTTTAGGTTATTGTCATGTTGGAACATTCAACATTCATTGGTATTCAGGCAGTGTATGTAAACTTATGAGCACAACTATATGTGAGTGAAGATAGAAATACTTACTAATGACTCTTGCAGGAGCTATTGGAGTTTTTTCCATGGAGAGGTAGAAAGTGGTGCCAAACTCAATCAGCGGAGCCAACACCAACAGAGGTAGGATGCTGATCACATTCATGGTACCAATAGGTAACAGGATGTCAGACATGTGAAGGTTTGAGTTCATTGTTTGTATGTAGTAACCCGAGGGAATCTGTAAAAAACATAGTATTTAACCTCTGCATATTCAACATAAAGTCATTTTTAACCCCTTAAGACCCAGTGGGGATTTTGCAGCAGTTTCCAAGTGATTTTACCAAGTATTGTTTTTGGTTTGTCAGCAACTTTACACAAAAACTACTGGATCAATTTCCATTAAATTTTCAGGAAAGGTACAGGGATGTCCAGAATAGATCCTATTATATTTTGACAATTGTAGGCCAAAGGTCAAGGTCACCAAAAACCAAAAATGTTTTTTCACCATAAGAGATAGGACAAATCAGGTAAAACATTTGTGAGGGGTTTGTTATACCTGGCACCACTTGTTTTCACTAGATTGAACCTTTTTTAAATGATTCAACACCATTTATTACAATATTATCTGTATTATGCATTTTCAGTGAAAATTATGCATGTTCCCCTAGTTAATTCAGTGATTATATAGATGTGCATTAAAGCACCAGACTAAAATTGAGGGTCTCTATCCACTGTTGTTGATTGGTTTTTATTGGTGGGTTTTATTGGTGAATCAATATTGTAGAAGTTAACAGTGTTTCTATGGAGCATCAAAATGAGTCATATCTGATGACCATGAAAACATGATAAACTGCATTTTACATCAATTATTTCCATGGATTGATAGAATTGGTGGATCACTAGGTATGAAACATTCACATTAGTAGGTTTTGCTGGCTGGTGGCTGTTTAAGTTCTTTATGGGTTAAATGCTTAGTAATGATAGTCCATTAATGTGCAGCCGTACCTGTGTGATGCAGGCTCTGTACAGCAGCTGAAGCCCATAAAGAGGGAAGAGTCGGGCCAGTACTTTAACGTTTTCTACATGTGTTTCACTGTAACTCCCGCCATTGTTCTCCTTGGCTCGGTCCAGCCAAGATGCCACATCTCCACTCAGATGGCGAGAGTGGAGGCAACACATCCTCAGAGAGTTTAGGAAAACTCCCAAAGTGGTAAGTAAAGATCCACCTGGGTTAAAAAAAAAAAACATTGTAAAATTATATAAATTCATTTGCAGTTTGTACATTCACATCTGTGTTTATTATGCGTGTTACCTTTCTTTGGTTTGTAGGTGAGATTGTTGCGTATCATGTGTATAGCAATGAGAGCTAGCAGCACAGAGGTGAAAGGGATAAGGAAGCCCAGATTTTGGGCCACAGACTGCTGGATATAAGCAATACCCAGAAAAACCACAGTGGAATTCAGGTTGACCAGCCAGTAGAACCTGAACAAAATAAAAAAAACAAACAAACAGAAATGATCAGCTCAGATATGTAAGGGATAATGTAGGGGAACAATACCCCTCCGCCTTTGGCGTGCTGATCAACCCCGTCGGGAAATATTTTTCTGATAGTCACATGTGGGCAATATATTATCCCACTTATTCTACAGGTTATTGCAGTTTATTGCTGCTTATTTTGAGAAAAGACAGACAATTGTTTACCAAAATGATTAAGAATTTATTCATATAGAGTAGACGATGGCTTCTGTCGAGAAAAAGTAGTCCAGTTGGAATGTTATTGTTGTTCCTAAGCAACACTTCTCTGGCACTGTATAGGCTACCTTGCTGCATTACTGTCTAGCCGCTGCTGCCTCTGATCTGCTAAAAACTCCATAGACGTAGACCCTACTACTCTACCAGATTGGATAAAATAGATGTTACAACATAGCGAATATTTACTCTCAAAGTGGCCGAACTACCTGCGGAGTGATATGGTACCGTGAATCTGAAGAGACAAAACTCGTTACCATTGGCAGCGGACGTTAATGGCGCAGTGGGTGGTTATCGAAAAAAAATCCCCCTGTAGAACGCTGAGAACGGCTATTCAAAGTGAATGGGAGCTGTCGCAACATTCTAGAAAGCAGTAGAATAAGCAATTTGTGTATGATTCAGTATCTGATGAGCAACTCGCAGGGTGAAAGACTCACCAATTAAAGAAGGACAGGAGCTGGTGCTGATTGTAACCCTGCAGGTTGTATGCCCCCATGGGACATAGAATGGCCCTAATGCCACCAATGCCCAATGCAGCAGCTAGGAGCCCAATGTAGAACAGGATCTGCTGCTCTCGAGGCTCCAGCTGATGAGTCATGTGATGAGTGTCAATGTAGAAATCTTCGAACGGGAATGCAACCACAGGCAGCATGGTGGTGCCTCGAAAGTATAATAATAGATGAAGGTGATGACATGTGGTTGCAGAGTATGACACAGAGTCATGACTAAGCACCTGAATGAAATGACTAAGACTCACACTAAATGTTCAGTTTCATAGGTAAAAAACATTATAAGCACCTTTTCTTTCATAATAACAGGTAAATGCTGTTTGAGGTTATTCTAAATACAACTGATCAGAGTTTGACATCGACACTATCAAGGCAAATGACAAAGTTTGTATCAGGTATCTCACTGTATCCTATTCATACTGTGTTCATTTATGTCTTACCAAAGAAATGAAGAAATGCACACACGTAGAGCACTTTAGTCCTCCCTAGGCAAGTCTCTGCAAACCATCCAACCAGAACAGGAGTCAGGGTACTGGCTCCTATGAAGCATAAGTTGACCGTTGCAGCCAGATAGTTATTGTATCCAAGCTTCACAGTGCAGAAAAGAATGGTGTTACATACAATCCCAAAGAAAGTGAATCTTTCACACAGCTCCACAAGCAGTACGCAGATGATGACTTGAAGTTTCTTGTGGGATTTTCGTGGGAGCCCCTGGTCTGGACGAGGGGTGCGTGAGAGTCTGCGCAGTGATTTTCCACCCTCTGGCATTTTCTGAAAGTTTCTTGAAAAGTGTCACAGGCAGTCTGCATGTGTCCAAGAACAGTCTCTGAATGAGAGAACTTTAGCTCTTTAGGATACGGCCTGTTGAGACCAGAGCTGGTATCCCACACCTTGGCGTCAGAACTCTGATACTGGACTGGAAATGAGGGGGATCAGATTCACCTACTAGCTGTCCTGCATGTGTCATGACTGATTATTTGCTTGTCATGGTCTTGCTTGGAATTAAGGGTATCTTACAAGGAACTGACACACCATGGAAAACTGCGTCAACCAGAAGGAGTAATGGACGTGCCCTACTTTGAGAGCATCCCTGAAATGTTTTTTTTATAATTAACATGACTGTTGTTGGATATGGTTGTGTTTTTTCATTAATGAAAATATCTATATAACAACCTTCCCACTGAGTGCATGTGCTCTATCTGTAATGTATTGAAAATCTGTTTAAAGCTGAAAGTGTTTACCATGAATATCAATGATAAATCAAATAAAATGCAATGTCATGACTTTTTTCCTCAAAAGAAACATATTAAAAAAATGTTTTCTGTTTCATATTATTACAAATACTCTCAAAATGTCACATCTCAGTGTAAAAGTAGCCTCAACTGCACACACTCATTTTGGCTGACCTGATGTAATTAGAAGGATAATGTTAAGTGGGAGTGAGATGAAGTGCAAGGTCTGGCCAGTTTGAACTCGTTCAGAGTTGGAATGTTGATTGACAAGTTATTATAGGCTGATTGTCTGAAGCATAATTACGAATCAGTCAATTACAAAATTACGATCCAATGTAATGGTATGTTTCCATGTTCTCCATGAAGACTTGAATACATATTCTGAGATAACTGTTTAGGTAAAGACATCTGTTCTTGTCATCAAATCATCTGTCCACAATGACTTAGATTTCATCACCTGCCTAAAACAATTGCCATTTGTTAACAAAAGCACTTGTTTTGCTTTTAAAAAAATTCGCATTTTGACTTTGCGGTTTATTTAACTATTCATTTGCTAGTGGATTTTGTTAGTTTGCAATATTAGTTTATTATTGGTGTTTGAGTACAAATCTGACATACATTACTGTAACAATTATTTAAGAAAGGTGAAGATTTGACATTGCATTCCTTGTGACTAAAAAACAAGAGGCTTGTTGTGGAGGTGTGGTATCCACAGAAGAGAAGCGTCTGGTATCACCATGGTTACTGAAGCGGCGTCCAGATGAGCGTGGGGGCGTGGTGTATCCTGGGAAAAAAAGTTGTGAATCACTTCCAGTGCTGGGGGAAAGGAACATCAACACGAGTGCAGGATTTGAATCAAAATTACAGATATAAGTAGGTGACTCGCTGTTCTCAGTCGATCTCTTATGAAGCTAAAGGTAATAAACTAATTGCGTTCTGGGCTTAAATATCATTTAGCTTTAAAACTTCGCTGCTAAATCGTTGTTAGCTAACTAGCTGTTAGCGTGCTAATGTTAGCACTTTGCTAACTGCACAAAACATTCTTCTCATCAGCGTCAAAGTTGAAGTGGTCTAATGCACCAGCTAATGTGAAGCGCTTTGGGTGCATTGAAAAGCGCTATATAAGTCTAATCCATTGTTATTATTAGTATAAGTTTAAAACTGTATACCTTTATTTGACAAGAGTTAATATGGCAAACAACAAAATCTGCTGAATAGGGACCTATGCTGATGTATTGTTGAGCAGCGGTTTGTCATGTCTGGAGGGAGGGTGAAGACCTGTCCTTCTGTGTCCAACGGCTTCAGTTCCACTCCAGTCAAGTCCGGTTGTCACAAAAGAAACTTCCACAAATCTAGTGTCTTGGATGACGGAGTCCTCTCGGATGACGAAGATACTTTCTCTCTACTCTCCCCGATCTACCACGATAGTTTTGACAGTGATGAAAACTTGGATCAGAGTCCAGATCGTCAGACTTCACCCAGACCGAGTGACGGTTCTACACCCAGTGTTTCATCTGAGAGGTATGGTCTTTTAAACTTATGAACCTGACATAATGGCACTGATTTACATCCAAACTGGAACCACATTTACTTTATCTGTCATTTCTCTCATTCGCCAACTCACAACCTTATATTTTGCACTGTTTTAAACTGAGTACATTTGCACTACAATAATATATACTAGGGCTGTCAAATGATTACACATTTTAATCAGATTAATCACAGGGTTGCGTTGTATTCATTTTGATTAATTATGATTAAAACACTATGTCGGTCAACTGTTTTGTTTCTGGTTTGCCCACAAAATATACAAAAATGTGGAGAAAAAATATACAAAACATTAAAATTCACACATAAAAAAAAACGAACTCAAAAAAGCAATAGAAACTCCAAAACATCTTCAAAAGGTCTTCTAAAATACATAATTTTTTTAAAGAAAATATCCAAAATATATGTAAAATATGAATATATATGCAATTAACATGTTTATTCAACAGTTTCAACAAAACAACTTGAAACAAAACAGCTGTTCCATTTAAATGTGTTAATTTTTTTAATTAGATTAATCACAATGATGTATTAATCTGTGTTAATGCATTCATTTTGACCGCCCTAATATATGCATAAACACAAGGCCATTTGTGGGGGCCCTAAGCAGTGTGTCAAACTATGATGAAAAGATTCCTAAATCCTTTTAGATGGTCGACTAAGATGCCACAATCTATTACACAAAATTAAAACTCTTAAGTTGAGTCACTCAGGCAAGTGCCCAGAAAATATATACTAAAATCCTTACATACATACCACATTGTCCCTATTCATTACAAGTCTAGGTCTAGGAACGCTTCATAGTCAGGGGAGGTGGGCTAAAAGATTCTCTTTCAAATCCTCTGTATGCAATAGGACGGTACTATAACCAATCAGCGTAATCGTTAGGATGACGTAGTTAGACGCTAGAAAGTTCACAGAGGAGTCCGGAGAAAGTTACGAATGACCATAGGACTTAAGCCCCAGATCTTTTTTGATCTTGTAAAAAAAATAAAAAAATAAGGCAACCATGTACTACGCTCCATGTAACACATATTAAAACTGATATATGGGCAGCAATCCTAGATCAAAACCCAAATCTCCCTAGTTCTTAAAATGTTTTTATTTTATTGTATCATAACCTGTAACTAGAAAGAAAAAAATAGCATCCCACCAGCTGATACAGTCTGTGTGTTCTAATTCTAAACAGTAATGCTTCCTGTGTAGAGTCTGCTCATTTGTCAGAAGTCCTCAAGCATTACCATGGACATAAGGAATAATATGATATGATAATCAAGGTTATAATCATTAACGAAAATGAAAAAAAATTGTGAAGTGAAATCGATAAAACTTGAATGAATTATTCTGGAACACAGAAAACAACAGTTTTGTATGTTGGCATAACTTGACTCAATATACATGGTTGATTAGATTAGATTAAATTTTACTCTCATTGCCCATGTACAAATACAGAACAATGGAATGCACTTATCAGAATCAGAATTACTTTACTGATCTCAAGGGGAAATTGTATTAAAATAAAATAGGCATAAGGTAATAGAAAATGTTAATCAGTAAAAGGAAATATTAAGCAATAAAAATTACTACAAGAATGACATCCAATGAGAAATGCACAGCAATAGTGAATGCCCAAAACACACACACACGCACACACACAATCTCTCTCTTGCTTCCTCTTCTGGTTGGATGTAATTGTGGTTGCCTCTCATGGTATTGTTTTTGAGTCAGTTTGTATGTTTGTATGTTGGTTTCTTTGATTGTAAGCAGCTTTATGCAAAAACTACTAGACCGATTTTCATGAAAGTTTCAGAAAAGGTGCAAGGTTGTCCAGAATACATTCCATAAAATTTTGGTGAATGTAGGTCAAAGTCACCAAAAATGTCTTTTCACAATGGTAAGAAATGGGGCAAATCAGGTAACATGTTTGCATGGGGGCGGGGTTTGTTATGCCGGGGAATACTTGTAATTTTTTTTAATTTTTACTGATGAACTTTTTTTTTTTATTACTCTTTAATGCAATTTCCCCTTGGATCAGTAAAATAATTCTGATAAGTGCATTCCATTGTTCTGTATTTGTACATTGGCAATGACAGTGAAGTTGAAATCTTTATTAAGAGTCTAGCGTGGCTGGGCTATGTCTGCATCAGACAGTAACAAAAGGATCTCTCCATTTGATCACATGAACAGAATAACAAAACTAAATTCTTGACAGTTTCAACATGTCATGTCCTGGATGTGTCTCTGATTCAGATTTTTTTTAATGTCTATTTAATGATTCAGATTCTTGTGTTTTCTAGATGTGAACTACCAAAAACACCTTCAGAGCAAATGCTAATTCACAATGTTACGGGGCAGAATACACCGTCTTTGAGTCCATGGGAAATGTGGCTTGTGAACAAGGCCAAAGAGGACCGCCTTAAATCAGAGAAGAAAGCAGAGGAGGCAAGCCACTGTTAACCTAACTCATTCATGCAGCTTTTGTTTTTGTATTTTTGATAGTGCTTCAGGTTTGACTTCATGATTACAGTGCATTGTGTTATGTGAATTAGGAGCGCTTACTCAAGGAAAAGAAAAAAGCAGAAGAAAGGGAACAACGAGAGAAAATGATTGTTGTGGACGAGAAGATCCACGAATGGCTAAAGATGAAAAGAGAACAGGTATGTACTGTAACTACTACTACTTTGAAGTAATACAGTGTATTTATAAAATACTTCTGCCATTATTTATGATTGTCAATCCTAGGAGAAGCATGAGCAACTTATGAGAAAAAGCAAAGAGGAAGAGGAGACACAGAGAAAGCAAGAAATGCAGAGAGAGACTCATCAGAAGGCGAAGCAAAAGTACAAAGACTGGTTACAGAAGAAGAACCAAGAAAAGGCAGAAAAAGAAAAGAAGAAAAGGGTACGGTGGATATTTTACACTGGTAGATTCTGGGATTAAATGCGTTAAACTGAGACAAGTCAGTTTATCACGTGATTGCATTTGTTTGGGTTTGTTTTTTTGGTGGTGGGTATAGGAGGAAGATGCACTGAAGGAAGAGCAGGAGAAGGTGCGCCGTGAGAAGGCTGAGGAGAAGTTTAAGGAATGGCTCACAATGTCCCATGTAAAGAGCAGAACAAGTGTAAAATCTCCTCATCATCCCACAAGTAAGTCATTTTGGTTTGTCTTAAGTTTATTCATAAGATGAATTCACTGTTGGATTAAGTGACATCATGTAATTAATAAAATGCTTGTTGAACCAGTGAACATATATCTGTTGCTAAATTCTTTTAAAGGGAATTTAATTTGTTTCATTTTATTCTAGGTCCTTATGACAAATGCTGTCCATCACCTAGCTTCTACAACCCAATCCCATGGAAGCCCATTCATATCCCTCCTCCTGAGCCAACGATTAATAAGACGACTGAAAAGAAACCTCAGAAACACAGACTAGGCCGACAAAGCTCCAGCGCTGCTTCAAGATTGAGAAATACAGCGAGTGCAGCACATTTGCCACAGAGACGATGACACAGCAGACTGATCATTGTAACCGCAAAATGATGGATTAAATATGAATCCAACAGAACTCATCTGCTTAACCAGAGAATATGTTGAAATTTTCCACTAGAATAATCAAATTTCATCAACACAAAGATCTGTTTTTGTAATTATCATGATTTATTTTTTTTTTTACAGAATTTTTTTAATTTATTTTTATTGGTCTTGTTAACTTTCATATCTTAATTCTATCAATTTTTTCCCCCTTACCAATACTTCTTAACCCTAGATGCATGACTTATCAGGACCTACACTTTGACATGAGCTGGCTCAAAAATTACCCTTAATAGAATTAATGTGTTTTATGCTATAAACTGTAAAAAAAAAAAAAAAAAAAGAAAAAGTCTGGCAGTTCATTGGGAAAAAACGCCCCTCTGAAAACAAGTAAAAAAATTAATACAATATATTTTTGCTTGAATTAACAAAAAAAAATCTGCCAATGGGACAAGTGAAAATTATCTCTAAGATTTCTTGAAATAAAATTTTCATGCGCTGTTGACTAAAAATAAGTTTATATCTACTAGATATACTATATACTAGACCATAGTAGAAATAAAATAAATACACTTGGTAAGATTTAGATTGTTTCCCAGTGCATACAAATCCAAGTCTTCTCATGTCAAACAACCTATTTGAGGAAAACATGGAATATAAAATTGTAAAAATGTAGAATTACAAAGATATTGCAAAGAAAAAAAACAAGTGTTGGGGTAATTTTTGACGCCACTTGTGCATCTAGGGGTTAAACACTGGATCCTTTTTCATGTTTTGTAAATTTAATTAGTCTGTTATTGTAATAAAGAGGTGTAATTTAAATGTTTTTGGCTGTGGTGTTTGTTATAATTTATTTCATCATTAGTGGGTTTTAACCAACAAAAGCACATGTCACTGCATGGTCAAGTCACAAACCTCTGTACTCAATCACACAACAGAAGGTTGTTGGTGGTCACAGCCAAAGATAGACCCGTCTTGGTCAAGTGGCCGTCACACTCACACATTGTTCTGTGTCCAGCTGTGCCTTGTTCTCCTGTGGGCTGAGATGACGCCAGAAACAAGCGAGGGGGTGGAGTGAATGAGTGAAAGACTGATGCAGTTTGAGAGTAGAATGTTCATTTCTTTAACATCTCATCGTGACATCAGGTTATGAAGGTAAAAATGATTCCCTTTATACTTTTTTTTTAATCTTTCACTCTACCCAGTTAATGTCTGTCTGCTGTAGTTGTGGACCTCCATCAGTTCACATTTAACCACTTACTGTTAATGAATGCTGTGAAATGTGTTGTAAGTGACAGAGCTAATAATGAGAGCATTATGTATGGTATTTTTTTTTAAAAGAGTAAACATCCTGCTGGGGTCCAAAGGACGGCTCTTAAGACAGACGTAAAGTGTTTGCATTCTGTCATGAGCAGGAGTGGTACTGTATGAGTTGTTTAAACCAGGAAACATTTGTTCACTGATCCTTGTAAGCAAAAGCCATCTTTACAAAGGATTTTGTAAAAAATTAAACAACCAACCCTTTTTTAGCTCTGAGAGAATGTGGCTGTTTTTGATTAGTTGATTGATGTATTTATTTTGAATAGAAATGTCAAAACAGAAGAAAGTAAATAAAACACTTAAACACAATACATAACACGTATAATACATATTTAAAAAGGAGTGAGAAGAAGCATAACTTTTAAACTACCACCCTTCTCCTTAAATAATTAATGACAATGTTTTTCCTAATCTAAGCATATCTGTGCTATATAATATAGTATGCCTGAGTTATGCCTTATTATATTTATTCATAATAATATAAAGCCATAACTAATGGCTTTATATTATGAATAAATAGAATTTCATTTACATAAATACATAATACACATATATACACTTCAGCTTCTGTTGACCTGTCTAAGTCTGTCATATTTCTAAATTACTTTCTGATTGAAGCACTTTTGCCAATAAATGATGGTAAAATTTTATTTCTGCTTCTTTCAGGTATTCCATTCCAAAGCTTGAACAGAAAAAAAACTAAAAACAAAAAAAACCAACATATCCCAAGATGCAGTGGTGCAGGTGGGCGGGCAGTTGGAGATCATACCTATCAAGACAGGTAGGAGGCGTGTCTTTATTGTCAGAGTGAAAGTGTGTTGGGGAGAGGGACACTGTAGAGGGCAGAGAGAGTGATATTCTAAAGGGCAAGACAAGTACAGTCCACACTTGAGTGAAAGAATTCAAGAAGTTATAGACGTGGAAAGAGCTACAGGACAATGGAATACAGCTCTTGACTAATGACTCGTGTATGTGTTTTTCTGGGAAAAAGGGAATTTGACCTTTTTATTACAGGATAATTAAGTCCATTTTGGAACAGTGTCTTGTCATTCACTGGGAAAGTTTCTATATTGTTAAAAACAGGGTGAGAAATGTCAGACTATAAAAGATTTTTTTGATAAAATCATTGATTATCTATGTCTTATTAGCGTTGAATGATTCATAATTCTTACCTGAACCTGGGAACCTTTAACATTGAGCTTGGACAGACATGAACAGCCGGAATAAAAATGGATTTACTCTTTTTTTCTGATAAGGATGTAACTCCAGGGTTTGTTTTATTTACATAACTCAAGGGAAACCGGTTCTGTTGAAGTCTTGGATCAGTTTTTTTTTTTTTGTGTGTGTCTTCGTTCTTCTTTTTTACCATGCAGTCTGCAGGACGTGAGGTTGAAGACTCTTTTGACTTTCTTTTTAAAATCATCCTGGTTGGAGACTCAAATGTTGGAAAGACCTGCGTGGTCCAAAGCTTCAAGTCTGGAATGTTCATTGAGAAACAACAAAATACAATCGGGGTTGACTTTACTGTTCGCACCTTGGACATTGACGGAAAGAAAGTGAAGGTAAACAACATGGACTTTTGTCAGTCTCACCTACTATTATCTTTTTCTTTATTTATTATCTCAACTTAAGTTGCTTCACACAACGGAAGTTATGGTCATATTTTGCTTTTACATAGTTTTATATCTTGGATAAACATGTGACAATATAATATTTCTCGATGTGCTTCCTGTAAAGTTAATAATCCCTCTGAGCATTTCAGTGACAGTTTTCTTCCTTTAGAGAAAAAGGAATGGCTGATAATATATGTGACATAAGTGTGTTGGTTTTTTGGGTGTGTGTTCAGTCAACTGTTTGTACAAAAACTATGAGAAAATGGAAGCCCTTAATTATTTATCTTATAATGGAGTTTTATTTTCCATACAATATAAAATTATATCTTTTAAGCATGTTCCATTTTCTCATATTAGAAAAGAAAGGAACGAAAAGGAGGAAAATATTACCTAAAGAATACTGATGACAGTAATAATCATGCACCAAGTGGAAAAAAAAACTAAAACATAGATAGAAAATCTGATGTAAGTGGAAAAAACCCCACTAATAATAAACAGTAAAAAAAGGGAATTGAATTTGTATTTGTAAAATAAATGCTTACCGTATTGACCACACTATAAGGCACACTGTCAATAAATGGTTTGGTTTTTTTATGTTTGTTTTTTTGAAGTTTTCACATATAAGGTACACAGGACTATAAGGTGCATTAAGTGAAGTCAAAATCATAAGATAAAAAGCCAAAATTCCAAGTCAATAAGCACTACCAGAATTGATCCATATATAAGGTACACTGTAATTTTTGGAGAAAATTAAACTCTTTTAAGTGCGCCTTATAGTCCAGAAAATACGGGATATAAATTCAAATCTAGTTAATAAGGGGGATGGAGGGTGACTACAAACATGAAGCAATACACCTAAAGAGAAGAGAAAACTATACAAATCATTAACTATTGAATCACTTCAAATCTGTTTAAAATGTATTCTGTTTAATCTGATCTGAATGAAAATATTCACAAGTCTATGGTTTCCACTGTTTGTCAAACTCCCATCATTCCAGTCATAGAATAATAGTTGTTTGTTATTAGTAAAAAAATATCCTAAATCACAATAATGAAGTTGTCTATCTGAGAATTTGCATTCCTTGTCAGTGCTTTTCCCACTTGCCATCAAGAATATATCAAACAAATGTTTAATAAATAGGGAGCATTTTTGAAGTTACTGAGCAAAGAAAAGGGTCCACTTTTCCGATGTCCTTCTACATCCTTTTTTATTATGATTATACGTGATCTGCTCCATATGATGTAACTGATTCATAGTATTTATAAAAGTGTCCACAGAAGTTCCGTGTCTTTGAAGGCAGCATCTAGTGATAGCTTTAATGCTGGCTGCCATAAAAATGTCCCATAAACGAGTGGTGCCAGGCACAACAATCCCCTGCCCGTCACAAAGGTTTGACCTGATTTCCTCTATCTCTTAACATTGCGAAAACACATTTTTGGTGACCTTGATCTTGACCTTTGACCTACATTCACTAAAACGTCATTTAATTCTGGACCACCTTGCAGCTTTCCTAAAAAAATCATGGTAATTGGTCCAGTAGTTTTTATGCAAAGTTAAAAAGACTCAATAAACTAAACCAAATCAATTTATTTATTGCATTTGTCGCACTGGAAAAAAACATCCTATCAAATTTCATTGATAGGATGACAATAAAGTTAATTTATTCAAACCAAAAACAACACCCTCTCTTCCCTTTTGTGGAGTAATAAGAGACATTCTTTTTTAAATTCCAAGGTATAGTGTGAGAAAAGACACAATAAACTCAAAGCCTGGTGCTTTAGAGTTTGTTTTGGACACTTCCTCCCAAAACAGCTCAATAAAAGGACAAGAACAAAATACATGAGCCTGGTTCAACATTATTCTACTGCACCTCCACCATGTCTAGATTTTTGTTTAGGGGTATTTAACTCATGTTTTGGGGTCATTTTTACCTCACTGGTCTGTTGTTTCTTCTACTCATAATTATAGATGCAGGTGTGGGACACAGCAGGACAAGAGCGTTTCCGCACCATAACTCAGAGCTACTATCGCAGCGCTCATGGGGCCATGGTGGCTTATGACATCACACGGCGCCCCACGTTTGAATCAGTACCACACTGGATCAGGGAGGTGCAGCAGTATGGAGCTGCCAGCATAGTACTAATACTTATTGGTAGGTAGAAAGAGGATTAAAATGAGCAGTAAACACACACATACATATTGTTATAATTTAAGTGTAGATTAAATGTAAAGAATATGGAGGAATGCAGCAATCTGTATTCATCCTACACAAAAAATCTGAATCTATAACAAATTGTGAAATGTTCTAAGTCCCAAACATCCACTAGGGACCAAAGGCATCTATTGATCTAAAACAGGGGTCTCAAACATGTGGCCCGGCAATGGTTCTAATGTGGCCCGTGGGATGAATTTGAAAAAGTGATTTTAACTCAGGTTCCACATACAGACCAATATGATATCAAGTAAAATAATAACATAATAACCCTCAAAATACAATGACTCCATATTTTCTTAGTTTAATGTGTGTGTGTGATATGCAAATAAAATAAAATAAAATTAGTAAGTTATTTACATTTACAAAGTATCTTATAAGCATAAAATGTGAATAAACTGAAGAATTATCAACAACATTTTCTGCTTCTATTATAACATGTGAATCTGATCCATAATACACATAGAAAAAATGCTAAAGTGAGGCGTAATATTCTTAAAATTACACTTATTTTTCTTAAGGTTAAAATTTTTCAGGATGCTTCACAATTTAATGGGGGGTTTTTTTGCACTAAAATGAAGATACAAATTTGGAATTGTCATTCTTTATAGATTATTAAGCTATAATTTTCCTACACGAGCCCACTGGAGATAAAATTGGGTTAAATGTTGCTCCTGATGAAAATGATTTTGAGACCCCCTGATCTAAAACATTGAATAATGTTCAAAACCACTAATCCTGTCAACACTATAATAATTGATGTAAAATACAGTATCTCAGGTTTTCATCATCATGTAGAATCATGTTGAAACACTGTCATCTTCTGTAATAAAGGTTTACCAGTAAAACCTATGTAGGTTGACCAATGACAGTGGATATGGCTACTTGATATTATGCTCCGTTAATGATATATGATGCTTAAAAAGCCACTTTTTCTTCCATTTCCTTTGTTTTGATATGATTACGTTAACATTTTCTGAGCCTTTATGAATGTCTTTATGATCAGGAAATTAAATACATAAAAATCCAGATTTTAACTGAACAAAGTGCTAAATTTAAAGTGAATAGTATTAAGTTACTTAGAAATGTAGTTCTGTATTTAGTTGCTGAACTAGTGTAATGACAGTAAAGCCTATTCTATTTTCTATTTTGTGTAGAAAAATTAAATTGGAAGTTGCAAAAATAACTGTAAAAACAGCTACTGAACAGATGACAACTATTCCTATTACCGCATTGTAATTACCAATGAATTATCTGGTAATTTATAGCACATTACTGTGCAATTGCCACTGACAAATAAGTTGGTAAATATGGAGATAGAACAGCTAAAATACAAAAAAAAAGGGGGGGGGTATTTAAAAAAATCCTTGTTTTCATATTTACTTCAACCCTTTAATAGCTTATAAATTTCTTTACATTTACTTCCCAAGTATTTGGGAATCAGGGGACTTAAACTAAAGATTAGTCAAACATCAGTGACTGCTAAACACTCAAACTGAAATGTCAGTTTCTTTGAATGCATCTTGGACTATGTCAAAAGTACTCACTATTTTTACTTTCCCAAATTTTTGAGCTAAAAACCATTTATGAAATCCAGCTGCAGATTAATGAAAATAATTAGTTGTAGCAGCTCTATTTTTGCCTTCATCTAATATTTCACTTACTAAGTTTTCTTTTCGTAATTTTCTTGTTTTTCAAAATTACAGGGAATAAATCAGACCTCCACAAACAGAGGCAGGTGTTGTTTGAGGACGCATGCACGCTGGCAGAAAACAACCACATCCTGGCTGCTCTGGAAACCTCAGCCAAGGAAGCTCAGAATGTGGAGGCAGCCTTCGCTCTTATGGCTCGTGAGCTGCTGGCGAGGAACGGCATGACCATCACAGACGAGACATCTGCAGATTCACCTCATTTTATGTTAAGCAACAGCTCTCACCAGATCTACAGCTCTGAACCTTTAGATAAGAAGTGTGGGTGCTGAGGGAACATGCAGAGTGACTTAAAAATATCTGGCATCAGCAAATATACATGTTTAAAAAGTTAACTAACAGGGAAAACAGATTATTTATATACTTAAGTGTATGTTTTAGCAGATGATACAAATACTCTGAGTGTAAATGAGTTTTGTATTGCTTATATATTGTGAGTATTTTCATATTTATACAAAGTAAAATCAATATAACCTTGGTTTTAAATGCAGGTTGTATTGTGTGATATCCATTCTGAATGTAAACACTGCCAACTGTATGAAAATTATGCTAGTCCTTGATGTTTTTTGACTTATGACACAACTTTCTGATTCTTTCATTCTTTAATTACGCCTTCATACAATGCGACTTTAAGATCCACCTTCAAATCAAAGAAACGTTCTTTCCAGTTACTTAAGAGCACTTCTAATTTTCACTAGTGCTCTACATGTAATCAAACATTTTGTTGCGTAAAATTCTTCCTCTACAAACACCACATTAACAAGTCATAACCATTCTCAACCACAAAAACCTCACAGGAAAATGGCGCCACTTTATTTTCTGTCGAAACTTTGACATTTCTGATATTTTCACAAAATATGACTATTTCACCTACTTTTTAAATAAAATGATTGTGCTCTTCATAAGGTTAAAATCAAAGCTAATGAGGTATTACAATGAAGGTTGAATCTCCTCAGTATTAGTGGTTACATGTTCACCCTATGTAATGTTTAAGCTGAAATATGATAAGCAGTAAAAACAAACGGTAGGACTGCTGTATGTGAGACGTGGGAGTGGACTTCTCGGAAAGGCAAGATGAGCCAGTTAGGTAGACTGTGTGCATGTTGTGCAAAAAATACAAATCTATCTCCTCAAGAAAAGAACATTGTGTCAAAGGCCAAAGAATTAACATGTCTGTACATACATTTGATAATGTTCATATCAGCTGGTAAATATGCATGTAACTTAACATCCTTAAACCTTAATCTGCATTTTTTACAATGTGTGTATTCTAAAAAAAAAAAAGAGAAAAAAAAAGCATATGCTCAAGAATGGATGGACATTGCACTTAACCTGAAAAGTTCTTGAGCATTTACGTACAACATGTATAACAGACAACGAAATCAAAAAAATAGTTTTTCACAAACACATTTTAAAAACTCTGTGGCAGGTTTGTGATACATTATGGTGACTTGTTCATAACTTACTCTTATTTCGCATTAAAACTGCATATTACTGCTGACTGCAGTAACCGTATGGCACTTTACGCAATTTGAAAAAGAACAAACAGTAACAGGAAACCATCTTCCCTCTGACAATCGGGGCATAGATGAGACAGAATCAAACTTTTAAAGCTTCTGCTATGACTGTAAATGACCATTAGATCTGTGCTGTGAGTAAAATGTGAAAATGTGGGACTCTAAAATCTAGCTGGACAGACTGAAGTACATCATCCTACTCCAGCGGCCAGCCCTCCTGTTGGAACACCAGCTCCACTGCCTCCTTCACATCTTGCACCACAAAGGACGGCTGGGTAAGACTGGGGTCAAAGCGGAAGTCCCTGTGACCGTGGAAGATGCGCTGCTCAGTGACGGTGTGTGCTGGGTCAGAGGGCAGCTCGTGCTGATTTTTGCTGTACACGCCTGTACACACCAAGATGGAACTGCAGCCCTCAGGACGGGCCTCCCCTGCTCCTTGTACACCCAGTTCTCCTAGTTTATCTGACATCATTTCATGGGTATCATCAGTAAAGGCTGGATTGGGATCCACACATTCTCCACCACTTTTGGCCTGCTGTTGTGCCTTTGTTTGTCGATAGGTCTGGAGGTGTCTGTTGTAGAGGTTGGCACCATATATGTCAGCCATCGGATTATCACTGTGGAAGTGAAAAGAGGTGACAGAGTATTAAGTGTTTTTTCCAATTCAAGTCACTATTCTGTAGAAAGAAAACACAGGATCCCATCACCAATTATAAGAGATTTCTCCTTAAGAGTTTTTTTGCATGTGAAATGCTCTACCATCAAAAGGATACTAAAGAGCCTGCTGCAGTACAACCGTGCCCTACTGAAGCAGTATCTCCATTTTTTTTTTTTTTTATTTATTTATTCATCATTAAATAATTCTAAAAATATGTTTATAAGTCAAGTATCTGACATGCACTCACTTTACAAAGAAAATGTGATTCATTATATGACCATAGGTGTAATGGTGGTGAATGTGGCCCTCATAGTTTGTAAATCAAAGAGGACTCACCCTATAGCATACAGCCTCTTCACAGGTGTGGTCCAACCCAGTCTCTCTGCCTGCTGTCTGATCAGCAGTTCAGCATAGTTATATGTCACCACACTGGGTTTACCAATCAAAGCCTCATACTTGAGGTCATAACCTGTGACCTTCTTGTACAAGCTTTCTAAACACACCAGGAACATACCATGACCAAACCTAGAAAACAGAGATACAACGCACATCATTCAAATGAGGAATGATCACAATTCATGTACAGTGTGCATATTTTTGACATACCTAGGGTTCTTCGCCTCTGCCATCCACAGGAGGTCCATATTACAGGCCAACACAGGGATGTGAGGGTAATGAACAGAACTCCAGTTATTGTCCGGGCTCCCACTGGTAAGAAGGACATCGAGAATAAGCTGAAGGTTGGTCTCCCATCTGATCGGGTCACCAAATAAGATGACAGCTGCAGTATGACACAGGTCAATGACAAAATATTAGTATTGCTCACATTTACCAGTGAAATGTTCTATTATCAATCATTTGCCGACAATAGATGATGACTATAAACATACCGTCTACTGGCTGCAAACCTCTGGTGGGTGGAATCTGAAAGACATTATGCACAAAGCAAGTTGTCTTATGTTTGCTCATATGCACATACAAAAATACTGACTTAAAAAACCCCCACTTACACTATCTTTTGGCCTTCTGTTGTGATCCACGATATCTAGAAGAGGATATGCCTCTCTCAGCATATCTACAGTGACAACATCTTGAAAACCCAGACTGTAATACACTATGTTAAAGTCAAACACATGAGCAGGATTTCAAAAAACTGGATTAGAGAATACATTATATCTATAGAAAACAAGCCACCTGCTGCAAATTATGTATGTCTTCCAGGAAATTTGTTAGAAATTATATATTTCTTAGCTCACAGAGTGATGTGGCAATACCACGTCAGGAAAACACTGATCATTATGTTCTTGAAATATTAACTGTCCGAATTGTTTAGATAAGTAAGCGCAGTATAAGATTTCAAAGATATTAATATGTCTTTATAAACCAACCTCACTTTAACAAGATTAAAGAATAGAGATAATCTATGACAGGTACACACAGAAAGAATCACACAGCCAAGCGACCAAAGTGTAAAGAGATTAAACACTGATAACAAAGTGGAACATGAACAAAACTACCCTGAATAAACAGTGTGGACATTTTTAGAGGTCAACATCCAGAGAGAACACAAGAATTGAAGCCAGTTTTTAAAAAAATAGGATACTTGTGAGCCACCTCTTCAACTGGACCCTGTCCTGACACAAGCACGCACTTTTTGTGGAAGTGTGAAAACATTCGCAAAGGACTGTGGGATAGCATCACCTGGTCTGGAGACACCTGAGTCAGAGAAACACAAGAGGTGTCAGAAAAACAAATATTAACTAACAAATGTATTTAAGATTGTGTTTAATGTTTGATACTTGTATTCTGACTGTTTTAACGTGTGGTTGCTTTATTTTCTATTGTCTGGGTTTATTGTGTAGTTGGCTATTATTGTATTATGGCTTTTATTGTATTATTTCACTTCATGTAAAGCATCTTTGAGTGTCATGAAAAGCACTATATAAATAAATTGTGTTATTATTATTAATAAAATCAAAATGTGCTATTTGTTCAGTTTACCTCCGTCTCCAGCAGATGTGACAGGTACTCAGCTTTAGTCTGCCTCATGCAGTTACCAGCATTTGTGACAAACACCACAGGCACTTTGTATTTTCCATTATTGTCCACCAGCTTCCTGAAGATCTGTTTGGCTGCAGGGATTGGTGTTCTGCCCCGAACAAGAACCCCATCAATATCAAAGAGGAGCCCAAAAGAGTTGAGACCCTGAGGAGGGAACTGGGCCAAAGAGTGTCATGTTTATTGTGGAAACATGCAGTTGTTCATTAACTTTCTGTATTACTACAATTTGAGCCCTTTTTTTTAAATAAAGATAAAGACAACCAAAATAAACTTTATTCCTAGTATAAAAATGACACCACGTAGTAAAGCAATAAATAAATATTACTGTAGGTATCTCAGTTAGAAGCAAGACTGCAGCCAGATATGTGGGACATAATAAAGTTATCCATGGTGTGTGCTGTTATAATGCTGTGCATAATGTTAATAATGGTCTTTTTCTATAAAAGTATCTATCTATCTATCTATCTATCTATCTATGAATCAATCAATCATTTGAGGACATCTCATTGTTCACCCTTTTTTTAAGTTATAGTTGCAATAACTGACATAGATAATTCACTTACATGGCTATATCTTCGTGAGGACGAAGGGAGCTTGTTTACTTGATTTGTTGCTCCTTCACTGCCAGGTTTCAGCAGTTTCCACCCAGTTTTCCAAAGTCTCATTCTCTGCATTTCCTCAGGCACTTATTGGTTAGAAAGGACGAGTAATCAATGGACACGAACAAGCTAGCTTTAGCTACTGTTTTAGTTATTAGTAACTGCGTGTTTAGCAGTTCTGACGAGTTCAGAAATGTGCCATGGTATAGCTAACTGAGAGAGCCGATACTCAAATATATTCCAAAAAAATTCTTCAAGGCAGATTTCATTCACTACTGTAATATCCTATGGCGCGTGCGTACAGCCGCAAGCGCGTACAAACTTCCAGGCACGTCACGTATAACTGACCGGAAATGAGAACGTTTATTTTGAAAGGTGTATTTGGTAAATGTGTTTTATTTTTATTTTGTAATTTATGCTAGTTACAATGCTATGACAGCTTTTTGTACTTTTTCAAAAATAAAATATATATTAAATATTTACACTTGTGTTTCTACCTTCTTGGAAACATAATGAAGAAGCAACTAGCCTGGTTAAAATAAAAATCCCATCTAGATCAGTTCCTTATACTGGATAGTTACTGTAGTGATTAATTTAATTAATTTAAACCTAACGTATGCAGTTAGTAGCTTTTCACTTCTTAAACAAACAAAAATCGCCATTATACACAGTTTGGATTCATATGAAGTTCCAATCAAAGTGGAGCACCCACTACGACGTATTGCTGCAGTTCAACATTTCCTATGTTTTGTCTTATTTTGTTTAAGGTGTGAGTGCGTAGACTTCTTAACAGTTATATTGTACAATATTCAGATGCTATAAACATCGGCGGAGAGAGGGGGTGACTTTGGGGATTTGAACCCCGGATCTTTTTTGATCTTATAAAAAAAGTCACCCGTATAGCTACAACTCATATCAAAACTGATATATGTGCAGAAATCGTACGTTAAAACCCAATTTTCCCCCGTTCTTAATTTGACATAACTAGAAAAGTATCATCCCTCCAACAGATAGTCTGTCGTAGTGCCCCCCCCCCGACCACCATCAAAATCTAATCATTTTCAGATCTCCCCTTTACCAACCTACCCTGAAGATTTAATCAAAATCCGCCCATAGGTTTTTCAGTTATCTTATACACAAACAAACAAACCAACCAAAGCAGGCAAAAACATAACCTTCCCTAGGTAATAAAGTAAAGCTCACATGTGATGTATAAGGTGCAATGTGGATTCTCGTCCATAGTGCTGTGGGCTCTGAGCACGGTCTAAACAAAAGGTAATGCAGTCTGTCAATACATGTATACAATGAGACTCAGATGCCACACTGTATTTGAAATCATTGTAACAAAACACCTTTATTAGTTGAAAATACAAATAACAGTAAAAACATCATTATTAACCACAGTAGTACTAATGTACAGGACACAGGTGATAAAAAAAAAAAAATTTAAGTGTGTGGCAGATCACAGTGAATGAATTTATTCTTCAGCTAAATCGCAGCTCATTTTCCAGTCCGTAGATTTTAGCCTTCAGTGTCATCAGCTCACTCTGGACCTTTTTTGTCCTAGCATTAGTCTGGCGTACTTCATGCAGAACAGCTAGATCCTGATTAGGTCCAACATTTAAAGTTACCTGAAACATAAAAGATACAAATTTTGTTGAAAGATTTTTAAAATGTAATTGCTAAGGCCTAAAGAGAATGATGGAAAGGTGTAACTTGTGATTTTGAAGTTTCTTATGCAGATGTCATGTTTTGTGTGTGGTTTAAAAACATGGTCAAATCCATACTGTCCATGTTTTGTTTTTTGTTTTTAGCAAGATTAAAATAAAAAGTATAAGTGAAGGAAAACTCAATATACTGAAGAGACTTGTAAAAACCTTAATTTCCCTTTACCTTGAGCAGCTGTTTCTCTACATCTTTAAGTTTCTGTCTCAGGTGCTTCAAGTCTGTCTTGAAGCCCTCCACTTCCATCGTTCTTCTTTTCTCTAAAGCTTCATAACGCTGTGTCATGAGCTGAAGACGCTTTGCCATTTTATCTGAACGATCCTACAGAGAAAAAGGAAATCATTTTAAACTGTTCTTGAAATGTGGTAATTTGGTAATAAAGTTTGGGAATAATTTTAAAATGTATGGATCTTTATGGCAATTCAGCTATCATACCTTGAATATTTCCCTTCCCACATCTCCCTCTTCTCTAATTTGAGACAGTTCTGTCTCCAGAGTTATACACTGCTCCCTGAACATCTCTGCCAGATGGTGGGCTTGCTTCAGATCCTCCTGCATCACCTAAAGACATAGCACCATTCAAGAAGACAGATCTACAGTGATTCTATCAACATAAACAGTTAAGTTAATTACAGAAAAGCTAAACTGTTACCTTCAACTCCTCTTTGTGTGTTTCCTGCTGTGCCTCTTGTTGAGGCCGGGGGCGCAATGGGGTTGTGCTGCTGCTGTGCTGCCAGCCCCGGCCCAGTTCAGTGCCAGCACCAGATCCAGCTTTCCTCAGACGGTTATGGCAAGAGTCCAGCTCCCTCAGCAGCCGGTCCTTCTCTGACATCCAATTTTTTTCATGCATCCGTGTGTCAAATTTCAGTTGTAAGAAATCTCTGGTGCTTTCATGCAACAGGTTCTGTGTTCGTTGGAGCCTTCAAGGACCAAACATGACAATAAAAAAATCAGGAAACATACTAAGCTTACATAGTAATTTAATAACCAAGAATGCACAAATTATAAATACTTGTCATTCAGAGATGTGATGCGTTCCTCATCTCTCTGATGTTGTGCTTGGGCCTCCTCTGTTTTAATCCGACGATCCTCTAGCAGAGACTCTATCTGCTCTTTGGCCAGCCGGGTTTGTTCCTCCATCTGTGCCTGCAGTGCTTCCACCTGGAAAAAGGAGCCACAAAAAAAAAAAACTCTGAGCTGGATGTTTTAAATAAAACCTTTTGAAGAGCAAATTATCCTTTGTAGGTGTGTTCATGAGATCTGATAGCACTTAAGTCCATTCCTATGGTTTAATAAATGTGATCTTTACCTGTAGCAACAATGTCTGGTTGTCATTCTTGTATTGTTCCAGGCTCTCTGCATTTTTCCCATTTGGTTTTGTCCTTCTGCCACTGTCTATTAACAGATCCACATAAATAGCACACTTAGAGCACTTATATATCCTTTTTCTAATCTTATTTAGTATGCATGACCATAATTCAAAGATTCCACAAGAAACATTGGTATATTATTGTTTTCACTTTAACTAACAAATCTGCTGTCTCTGAATAGCACCTCATAAAATAACAGTGGCTTTGTATGTAGCACATCTGAGGACAACAAATGTTTTCAAACCTTTTCTGCTCACAGTAGGTCTTGTTTTTGTTGGTCTGAGACTGAGATTTTCATCTACTCCTGAGTCGGGGCTCTTCTGTGTGATAGTGACCTAGAAAATGACCAAATCAGACAAAAGCATTTATATATTTATATATGTAGCTGATCCCAAAATACTTTTTTCTGCATTATTTCAGTAATGCAAAAAATTAAGTGGAAAAATGTATTAGACTCCAGTTTCTCTAAATCTACTTAAAATACATTAGGGCAGAAAAATGTGAATTGTAAGTCACTTTACTTTGACTGAGATTATATTGTAACAGGTTGCAGTTGCTGAGTTTTATTTACCCCACCTTTGTTTAACAAGTTTCAGTTAATTATGAAATGGGATAAGGACATTGTTTTTGCTAACATCAACGCAGCACCTTCTGAAAAGTATTTGTATTTCAAAACATAGGAAATCAAGAATCTTTATTGTCATTATGCAGATAAACATATATACACGTTTGTAATCTGAAATAGCACATCTAAAAAATATATACAATATAGATAATATAAAGTGACACACAATGAATAACAATCACAATAAAAATACCTTATGAGGTGGTTCCCGGTAGAAATATGTAATTTCTCCTGCATCAGGTCCTACCAGAGCAAGAAGATGTTGAATCTTCTTCCTGTCTTCTAACTCCCTGTTCATAAACGAGGAGATCAATACACTAGTTTTATATGAAAAGTAGAACATTTAATTCAAATTTAAAAATATGTCAAATGTACAGCATTGAAATAGCCCTTTTACTGTACATCAAATCATCTTCCACAGTATACTCACCTGATCTTCAGTCTGTCATTTTCAGCATAAAGACGCAATGATTGTTCTCTTTCTTGAAAAAGGTAGACCTGCATGTCACTTAGAGCATTTTGCAGCTCTGCAATCTCTCCTTCACGCTGTCGCACTTCCCACTGTAGTTTATGCTGAAAAGATTTTAATAAAAATAAAAACATAAGGACAAATAGAATATAGAATGCTCCGAAAGTAAAGGAACAGATGAAAAGTAATTCTTAACCTGGTCCTCTGTGATGCCTCTGTATTTCTCCAACATTTGGAGCAGTTCCTCATGTTCACTATCAAACTGAGCTATCTTCTCTCTGTAGAACTCTAGTAGTTCTCTGGAGGGACGCAGGTATGCCAGGCGCTCATGGATCGGGGGAAGAGGGGAATCAGGTTCTTTCCCAGGAGTACGTACCCTTCTTCTGTTGAGAAGGAAAATTTATTAAAGGAATAAACCTACATTTATCAGGGAATGAGGGGCATAGATTAGGCTGGGGGTGGGCTAGACTAATGAGCAATAAATCCAAACTGTTTGTACATACCTACACAAATGCAATCGAATAAACTTTATTGTCACTGCACACAAGTTACAATGAAATAATATCCATCCTCAATAATATAATATAAGACTTACCTGTGGGGTGCTGTATCTTTAGTTGGAGATCCCATTTCAGCACAAAAACTGAAAATAAGAAAAGCATGTAAATCATGTATACGGCCTTACATAACATGTGACAAGTTAAATATGTGTATTGTACTTTGATTGTAGAACTACACGCTAAATCATTGTCCTGAGAACATTAATATGTTTCAAAATAAAATTACTGTAATTGGCAGATTACATAATAATGTCAAAAAGGTCTTAATTTAATCTAATATATAAAGGGTAATGCTGAAAAAGTGTAATAAAATGTAAGCAACGTTTCTAAATTCTAAATAATGACGAACACAAATACAGTAACAACAGGTGTGATTTGTCCTTCAGATCTTCGTGTTGTCATGAATTCGGCGCCAGGAGGAGCGGGATGTTAGAACAGTGTTATAAAAAATGTGAAAGTTTTACATAAAGTAAGCAAACACACACATCGAAAGTTCAGAATATTCACATATATTAGTTAATCAGACCATAAAATATTTGCATCCAAACTGTTTCTCCTCCTCGGCTAATATCGATGCAAAGCTAAAAGCAACACATTATAGCACAGTAACATACGGGTTATTGTTCTTACTTTGTGGTATTTTTATTATATGGAAAATATGTTTTCTTACAAACCTCAGACTTTAAAACGCTAAAAGTAAACCTCTACGTATCGTTGTGTTGTTCGTTACAATCTTTTTTGAAACCCGGAAGTTTACGCCTCATCTTCTTCTTCGTTGGAAACTGGAGGAACAATTTTTATGTAATTTCCGGAAATAGCGCCATTGCAGGTGAAAAGAAACAAAAAATACTGGATACGGACAAAGTAGCATGCGTCTTTGTTCTTCTTGTGCCACTATCAACATTTTCTGATCATTTTAGAGTTGTCTTGGTAACAGACTGACAAACAGACAGATAAACGCCTGCAAAAACAACTCAGCCATTCCTTGGTTTAGAAATAAGAAAACAGGGGGAAAACAGAAGCCGTTGTGAGTTGTCATGTTTCTTTGTTTGTGTTAATTTCAGTGATGTATTCTTACAAAACAAGTCACAAATACACATATAGCTACACAATAAAACATAACCATGAAAGCCATACAAAAATAAAAGAATAAATTAAAGGAAAATAACATGAATAAAAACATGCTGTGTGTCATTCTTGATTTCTTTAAGAATTTCACAACTTCATTTATTTTTTCCCCATCTCTTTTTTTTCTTTTCTTTCTTTCTTTTTTTCTTTTTTTTTTTTTTAGCAAATTTTAGAAAATAAAAAAACGAAAGCACATTAAACATAAAGAAGACTGGAGCAGTATTTTGAAATCCCGATTCACCAAGATCAGTAAACTGGCCCACCTCTAAATTAAGAGTCACTCTATATAATAAAATCTACTGTTGGGTTTAGTTTAGGACGTTTTCACACCAAACCATAGTTTGCTTGGCTCAGAGAGGTAAACAGTGGACTTTAGCTCGTGACCTCTTAACTTGTGTGGCAATTCTATTTATATATTTTGCCACAATATTTATATAATTATATTTATATATTTTTTGCCTGAATTCAATTCATATCATAATCGGGCTGAGTATATTATTAATTAAATCGTCTTTTTTGCTCCTCGTGAATAGCATGTATTCTAGCTTCCACAAGTTGTCACGAGAAATACATTAATTAAAGGTTCCTGCCTCTTAAATGTACAAGTGTTTTTAAAACTTGTATTTTTTAACCTCTCGGTGAATGTTATTTATCCTGTTACTGTGAAACTCCTGACCGGAAGTTGTCCTTCTGACGCTAACTGCCTTCAAACACTGACCCCAGTTCAGTCTTGTCAAACTTCACGGTAGATTCGGTCTCGCATCGGTCCTTTGGCTACTTTCATTCAGCCATGGAGCGGAAAGTTGCTCGTGAATTTAGGCACAAGGTAAGATATAAAGAATTTTTAATATATAACGGTGAAATAAATGTCCTCCTCTTTACCTGTGTGTGTAAAACCCACTGGACAGGTGTGTGTTCTAGTGGGATGTTGCGCAGACAGGCCTGACGTCAAAGAAAGAAAATACCTACGAATGTAGTCTTTATGTACAGAAAAAGACCAATATTAATCAATAGAATAGAGTAATATTCTTCAAAAAGTAATACCACTTGTTAAAATTATTATTATACACTATCTAAAATGTCTGAAGAAATATACTGGGAATTTAAAAAAATCTATCTTAAATTATTTATGTATATATTCATGTATTTGTCAAAATTAATTGGCATGTTTATATAGGGAACAAAATGAGACTTAAGGAGCATCGAGTGGTACATTTCTTTATTTCCCTTATTTAGAGCACACCCTTTCTGTTTATATGTTTGAAGTTATCATCATGTTATCTGTTGTTTCTCAAATGTAATAAAGCTGAGTCAGAATTACAGGATAAAATTGCACAAATGAGTCTATTTTGTAGCAGCATTAGGTGTATTAGGTAAGGTTCTTAAAAAGTAAATATGAGTGAATGACAATAGAGTAAGGGAACATGATATGTTCAGTGTGTTTTCAGCCTCAGAGTAGGTAGGGATCAGTACACAACCATCTGCTGTAGGCAGGCATGCCAGGTCCCATATTTCAGCTCCTCACAAAGGGCATTTTAGCATTTAATAATGTCCACTGCGTCAGAGATGAGCAGCTAAGCGGAAAGGATGGGACAGTTCACGGCTCTAATTAGAGGCTGAGAGGATGAGGTGGTACAATCAGCCTTTGTTTTTATTGTCACTGTACATCATTTTGGTGTGACACATATGATGTTACACTTTAAGGCTTTCTCTGTAGCACGCAATGCATTCTGGGTACCACCTATGTCTTATTTATGTGATGTGAGTTTTCTCTTTACTAAGTTTATTAGTTTTGTTGCTTTATCTGACCTTGTTCTTCCAAAGTAAGAGTAGTTTAAAATTATACGAAGGCTTGTATTTGTATAAAAAAATCAACAATTTGTTCTCCACCAAAGAGTCTAAATCTTGACAATAATTAGGAAAGACTACATCCCAGTCCACCGTTAATCCCTCTGAGCTAAGGAAAACTGTGGTTTGGTGTGAAAAACCTCCTAAACCAAACCCCACAGTGGACTTTATTATATAGCTTGTGATCTCTTAACTTGTGTGTTTATGGTGTCAAAGTTCAGGCTGCTTACGTCCAAGACATTTATGACAGCCATAAACAAGAACACATCCACACCCTTTTGTCCTATTAATATAAGATTACAGTGTAGGTAATGGTATCAGAAAAAAAAAGTTCCTTTCATGGTATATGTAACTTATATAAGGCTCCCCTTGATATTTCATTGTTTTTATTTTTGGTTTTCTTGAACCACATTTTGATGCCAGACCTGACAGAAAGAAACAAGAGGGAAGAGAGAAGAAAAGAGTTAAGGGAGGTGAAAAAACAAGGCCCCCACACAAGAGAATATCGACAACAACAGTAACAATATCAAACATAATGTAACTTGAATTATAGTGATTTATCATAAGTACACTATAATCGTACAAGATATATATATATATATATATATATATATATATATATATATATATATATATATATATATGCAAAGTGAGTAAGCATGTTCTCTGTACAATTAAATTATTGTTTTGCATTAAACAGAATACTAAGTGTATAAACCTAAATATAATGGGGGGGGTTTATGTTGATTTTATCTGTTCACTGTACACTTTAAGATTTGATTTCAAATGTAAAGTGTTTTACAAATAAAATGTATTATTATTATACCACTACTACTATTATCTCATCATCTGCACCTGCTTTATCCTCAATAGGGTTACAGGGGTCACTGGGGGCCTAATCCAGTCAATTAATTATTAATATTCATATTACTATTCATATTAATATTATTAAAAACCAGCAAAATAGATAGAAACAAATTCAGTGATTAATGAGTGTTAATGATACAATTCTGTTTGTGAAAGTGAAAATGTAAATAGGTGGTGTAAACAATAGTATACCATGGAAACTCCTGTTAGAAAATAAGAGTTATGTCTTTATCGGAAACTGACTGTTGACAGTTATGTATGACTTAAACCCTCCTGCATCATTGTGAAGGTAGAGTATGTCTGCGTGAGCACTGGGTGTGAACGTTCACCTCTGATGTAAAAGATGTAAAATGACACTGTTGACCTTCCTGCTTCAGCCTCTGATCTGCTCTGCTCTACTACCATTATTCCCTCCCACTTTTTGGACTGCTTAGGCAAAGGCATCTCACTACATCTTCTTCATAACCCCCACCCATTCCAAACTCCCTCCACCCTCTCGTCTCATGCAAAGTTTGTAACTAGTCATCAGGGGTGGAGCTCAAAAACTCACAGTTGTTGTACAGTTTCAGTTGGAATAATGTGTTACATTAGTGACTGGCCAAAGCGTTTCCTAAAAACCATCCTGCTGCAGCTCAGCCATCACCAGGTTTGTACAATGTGACTTTTGGATGTTTTTTTTAACTCCTGCAGAACTGGCAGGACCACAGGAGATAGAGGAGAGAGTGTGTGTCAGTGTGGTTTCCTCTGATGGTGATGCCAGATGTTTATGTTTTGTGCTGTAGGTAGAGCTGCTGATTGAAAATGAAGCAGAGAAGGACTACCTGTACGATGTCCTTCGGATGTACCACCAGTAAGTACAATCTGCTGATCCTTAGTGTAGCTTCTCTTATTTTGCTCTTGCCACTCATACAGTTTTATATATTCACACCTCTGTACATATGGGATTTACAACTTTCATAATTATGGCATAATTTGGTTGAAAAAGTCTAGTTGCAATTATATCAATATGTAAATACAGTTTGAGTTTGCAATGATAACTGATCATTATGATATGTTTAATGTAATGCAATAGAAAGTTTTCACTTACGTTTTGATTGAATTGTCTTAAAAATGCACCAACCGACAAAACAAACAACATATCGCTACTCTACAATTTTTTTTAAAGTATCTGCTTCAGACATTAAATGTGCTAAATCTTATATACTTTAATAAGATGAATCAGAAAACACATGACAAAAGTGTTGGTTAGCTCATGTTTTTAATATACGTATATGATGGTGTGTTATTCCACATATATGCTGGTTTATGTAAATGTATACAATGGATTTGTAAATATTCCACTAGAAAGAACCTGTAAAGTGAATGGATCATAATGTGCAGACAGTGTTTTGAAGTAGATCTGAGAACAATTTTCCTTTGGACTAAACCTCTTGTTAATTCTAAAAATTTCTCACCCTCACTTTCTGACCCAAGACTATCTTGGAAACTTGAGCGAACCAGCATTTAAGACTCGAGATTTCTTTATCAGTAACACACACATGGTAACATTTCATTTGTTTTATTCTGGAAGCATTTTACTTGTAGACCAGTGTAATGCACATGTCACGTTCACTCAAAAGTGCAATTTATGAAGGATTTAGTGCAATAATAATAGTAGTTTGGTAAGCTGTCTTTATGTTGTCCTTGGATTTGATGTGATGTATGTATCTATCCAGTGTATAGTAGTTGACGGACCCTCAAGTCCAAGACAAATTTCCTCTAGAGGACAATAAAGTGAATTCTGAACCAGTCATCTTGGATTAATGTACACAGGGTTCCCATGGAGTCTGAGAAAGTCTTAAAAGTCTTGAATTTAAAAATCTACATTTAATATCTCAAAAAGGCTTTAAAATGTATTACATTTGATATGGTGAGTCTTAAGTTCTGTCGCCACAAACCTGTTGGATGTGTTGTGCTTAACACTGAGGCCAAGCAGTAAAAAAGCGAAGTTTACTCAGTTCCACCTGTTCCAAGCTGAACATTTATACTGAAATTAGGAATCAATAATCATTAATATTGCAGCTGATGCAGATGAAGAATACCTTGGAATGTTGGGAATTCTAGGAATCACAAATGTTTGCCAATATGACTGTGAAATAGGCATTAAATTCTGCTCTTAGTAGTTCTGAAAATGTCTTCCAAAGTCTTACATTTAACTTGTAGAAATCTGTAGGAACCTTCAGAATAGTCTTTTTCAAATAGGGGCACATGGACCCCCAGGGGTACTTGCAAGAAACCCAGGGGGTAGTTGAACACGGAGAAACATGTTACATAAGTCATCATGTGCTGAATAAAAAAATTATGATGAGAATGTTGAAATATAAAATACAGTAAATACATTTATATAATAAACGTGACACTCCTAACCATAATTTATTTCAGTATTTTTATTTCTTATGTTATTATTGTCACTCAAATAGTTACAGCATTGGTAACATTTTAAGAATTTATCTATTTTAAATGATTCAAGATGAGTTTATTTAAGTCATTTGTCGATTATGCATTTATTCAGAAATGATCATTAGAGGGCACCTTTCAGTTTACATTTTGCACAAAAAATACATATAAAGATTTGTTATTTTTAATATATTAAAGGTTAACTTTTTTTAAAAGTTAAAATAAAAATTACTGCAGTGAGAATTTGGCAAAAAAAACATATTTCAGGGGTTCACCACTATAAAAATGTAAGAAATACTGGAATACTGTCTAATTGTATAAAATTATTATTATCTTATTTTTTTCCTAATTTTTGTAGAAAGTATCCTGACTTTTTCCGTTGCGAATATACCTTCACCAGCTTTCACCCTTTGGCATTAATGACATAATATCGCTTAACTGCAATATCCACACCATTACCAAGATCCATTACCAAGCAGGTGTTTAGAATTTCATTGACAAAAAGTGATTTTAATAGTCACCTCAAAATCTAGCTAAGACAGTCTTCCTTTTGTACAGTTCCAGAAAATATATAAATGATGATCAGTCATACTGGAAACTTTAATTTATTTTAAAAATATACATTGTTAAAAGTACTGACTTTCATTTGTCAGTGTCATATAGTATCGTTTTCTGCTCAGTGTTGCTGAATCAAAAATATTCCCCATAAAAACACAAGTAAAATCTATTATTTTCCATTATATAACCACTGGATATTTGTGCATGCCTTGTAATTATAAAACTATACAGGCCAGCTCTTGTAATTAATATTGGATTAATTCGACCCTTTCATCAGTATATAGTAGAAAGGACTGTGCTTATCAAGTATTATTAATACAGCTGGTACATTTTCAGAAAGTGAGCTTTAGAAAACTTAAAAAGTCAAATATGCGTTTCTTTAATTAAAGGACAACCACAGTTTCTTGTCGTATTTATCAGCTGTTTGTCTGAAGGGGAAAACTTGCTTACATGCTTTTTAAACTCCTTCCACCTCCTTGCTAAGTTAAGCACAGTTTTATCTTTAATTTCCAGCTGCTGTGTTATTTTTCACAGTCCCTCCTGAGGTATGTACAGCTGCAGTAGAAGCCAGTTTGTCCACCAGAGTTTGTGATAACACACCCAGCTGCCCACAGAGGGGATGAGTAGGGGGGCTACAGGTCTAGGTTTCAATTAATCTTTGTACAGAGTCAGAACTCTGTGGCCTTATTGGTTAAGCCTCTGATCAGTTTCCACTGGGCTCCGACAAGCCTGGCCAGTTCTCCACAAAAGCTCTTTTCGTGTTCATCCTCCAAACGGAGCTAAAATGGCACCTATTAATAATTAAGGATGGAGGCCAGGTGGACAGATTTTATACTGAAGCTTTTACTTTGTTCCTTTAATTGCTGTTCCACCTGCCGTTTGTCTTCTTTTAAATCGTATCAGAAAGAGGATTAGATTTCCAATTCTATCGTCATTTAGGTGTTTTAATTGTAGAGCTTTAAAACATGGATAAGAAAAGAAGGACACTAATGTAAACCTGTGGGTGATAAAACATTCTGTTCTCACGAAAAGATAGAATACTGACAACTGATTTAACATCACTATTACTACTACTACTACTACTACTACTACTACTACTATTACTGCTATTACTATTACTATTACTACTACTACTACTACTACTACTACTAAAACTATTACTGCTATTACTGCTATTACTATTACTATTACTACTACTAAAACTATTACTGCTATTACTGTTACTACTATTACTACTATTATTACTACTACTACTACTACTACTAAAACTATTACTGCTATTACTATTACTATTACTACTACTAAAACTATTACTGCTAT
This sequence comes from Siphamia tubifer, assembly GCA_020466265.1. Classification (NCBI taxonomy): domain Eukaryota; kingdom Metazoa; phylum Chordata; class Actinopteri; order Kurtiformes; family Apogonidae; genus Siphamia; species Siphamia tubifer. The sequence continues at coordinate 11,143,581 of CM035788.1, forward strand.
TACTGTTACTACTATTACTACTATTATTACTACTACTACTACTACTACTAAAACTATTACTGCTATTACTATTACTATTACTACTACTAAAACTATTACTGCTATTACTGTCACTACTATTACTACTATTATTACTACTACTACTACTACTACTATTACTGCTATTACTATTACTACTATTACTACTACTACTACTCCTACTACTACTACTACTACCACTACTATTACTGATATTACTATTACTACTATTATTACTACTACTACTACTACTATTACTATGACAGCTATTACTACTACTACTACTATTATTTCTGTTACTACTACTTCTACTATTACTTTTACTACTACTACTACTATTACTTTTACTACTATTACTACTACTACTACTACTACTACTACTACTACTACTACTACTACTAATAATAATAATAATAATACTTACTACTACCAACAACTAGAAAAGTACTGCAAACCTTAATCCTCTTGTTCTTTCAGGTCTATGGATTTACCGGTGCTTGTTGGGGACCTGAAACTGGTCATTAATGAACCAAAACGGCTGCCCTTGTTTGATGCCATTCGACCTCTTATCCCACTCAAACACCAAGTGGAGTACGACCTGCTCACTCCCAAGAGGTCGAGGTGAGATCAAACTGGGAAATGTGAAAAAGTGAACTGGGAAATCTGGAAAAGTATGGAATTTTTAAAAAAGGAAAATGTGTAGGAACCCAGACCACAGCAATTTTGTGCTTATTGTCATGTTTTTAAATGCTGCATGGCTCATTACTGCTGGTTTGTGTGTAATTGTGTGGTTTGGTTTGTGCAGGAAGCTTAAAGAAGTGCGTTTGGATCGGACACATCGTGACGGACTCGGTCTGAGTGTCAGAGGAGGGCTGGAGTTTGGCTGTGGTCTTTATATATCGCAGATAGTCAAAGATGGTCAGGCTGGAAATGCCGGCCTTCAGGTATGCATGTTTATTGGTTTTTATTTATTTTTTATGATTTTATAAATTTTTTATTAATCAAATTTTATTTTAGAACAGATACAACGGGTAACACACAAAACCATCACTGTTCATCACACTCTTCCTTTTATTTATAAATTTTTTTGAAGGGAGAAAAAATACATCAGGTTTCAATTATGCTCACTGAAAATAGATAAGAGAAAGAAACAAGGAATAAAACACATAAATGAATAATAATAGTGTTATTAACTAGCTTGTACGCATATTCAACTATCCTTCTAGGAATAAAAATAAGATATCCATGCATATGTATATAAAAATGCACACCTGTATTAGCATTTCTAATCTTGATGTAAATCAAATGAGTTAAAAATTTAAAAAAAGAGCCTAACAGTTAACATATGCTTCAAATATTTCAAAAAGGTGCCCATGAACACTTGAGTAGAAGAGATAAATGAAAAAAAATTAACACAGTGAGGACTGTCAAAACATCCTCAGTGTGTTAGTGATAATACTAGGGTCCACTAGATGGTGGCAAGCACCTGGTTTTCCAAGATTTTTTTTTTTTTTATTATTACAGTGTCGTGTCGCTTGTCCAGGGTGTCCAGGGTAGATTTGTTTTGTAGTCAGGGTGAACATTTGATTCTAACATACAATACAAACGACATATAATTAAGGTACGTTGGTCAAGTATATAAAGTGTTCCACCACTCATCAATATAGCTGCATGGTTTGATAAAAGAATAAAATGATTAAGATCAAATTCATAAAAGACAAATATAATAAAAAACCCAGAAAAGATCAAAGTCAAGAGTAAAAATAAATAAATAGTATTTAAGAGTTTAGAGTCACAATAATAATGATAATAAAAAAGGAGCCAGGCCATGAAATAAATAACTAAAATAAGTGAATAAAGTGCATCTGTGTAGCTAGGATAGACCCCCCGTGAGCCTATTAAGGATAAAGAGGGTTCATCAGATGAAATGAATGTAGTGTTACAAATGTGGACATTAAATATATATATAAAATATCCCTTGTCATGAAAGAAAAGCTGCTTCCTCTTTAGATTGATGATCAATTACAGAATATTTTCCTTTTAGCTATAATCAGCAGTTTCAGCATTGACATGTAAATAAATATGTCACACACAAATAAATATTTCATGTTACACTGGTATGTTCATCAGATTGATTTAATCTATTGAAGAAGACATAAATCCTCCTGTTGTTGCGTCCAGTGTTAATGCATCATCCATAACAACCATGTGTCACATCCACTGTTCATTTATAGGTCGGTGATGAGATCGTGCGCATCAATGGATACTCCATCTCCAGTTGTATCCATGAAGAGGTCATCAGTCTCATCAAGACAAAGAAGATTGTGTCACTAAAAGTCAGACGTACGTCAAACACTCAAGCGTAGAAACATGATAGAGTTTAAATTTAAACACCTGTGATGTTTCATATTCAATGTTTTTTTTTTTTTTTTTTTGTAGATGTGGGAATGATTCCTGTGAAAAGGTGAGACATAATTACTGATGAGAAAGTTTCATGTTCTTCAGTTAATGGTCAAATAATGTCAGGTTTGCCTTTATTTATTTATTTTAATTTGCTCAGGGCAGTACTTACTGATTACTATATGATGTGACAGGTTTTTTAAAGCTGCGTCTCTGGAATATCCCCCTCTATATGTATGGTCCATGGACTCTGTTGAGACTTTTAAAAAAAATATCTTAAAGCACTCTTGTTTAATCAGGCATTTTAGTTCTTAACGGAGTCAGGGCTCCTGAACCCAATTGTACTTTATATATTTATCACATTTGAATTATATTTAATTGTATCTAAATGGTGTTTTGCACTGTAAAGCACACCATCTGTGAAGAATGCTCTATAAATAAAATGTACTTGCTTACTAATGATGCAACGATATATTGGGCCGATATTTCTGTTTATTTTCTTGTATGAGCATCGGCCAATATGCTCTTTTTTTTCTCTGCAGTGATTTACTGACAGGCAAAATTAACGGCACCTCTGTTTTTGAAGATTACGTGTTCTACCTCACCTTGATGTTTATTTTAGAAAGAACTGGCTTAAAGAATTAAGTGCAGTTAACACTTTGTTTTGTTTTGACCTGAATGTAAGTTTTGTTGTGTGAAATGTTAATAACTGTAGAATGGTCATTATGTCTTACTGTTAAATTAAGTTAGTATTTTCCTTTATCTCAGACACATGTCTTATGTGTGTTAATGTCTGACTGTTGCCAGATGGTATCACAATACCATCTGGGACCCTTCCACAACCAATATGTTTTCAAAGGAGGAGCCTTATCTAAAATCCTTTCATATGATTGGATGAAGAATCTGTCCGTCATCTTGACTGACGTGCTGCTTCAGCCACTCACGTTGAACTCAAGCCGTGACTCAGAGCGACAGCAGGAAGAGGAGCCATACTGCAAGCATGACAAAACAAACACGACAGTATGGCTGCACCTAAACGGACCGGTGCATTGTCTGTAAATGACCATTGTCGTATGTGAAAATCTGAGGATAAAATGCAATATCGCCAACAGCCAGCGGATATTCCTTGAACTTCCCTATGGAAAATGGGTAGGCCAGCGGTTTGCAGAACTTGGTCTTAACGTGTTAGATGTTCTAGAAAAATCCTCTTGCATATGTCTGAAATGCGTTCGTTTGGTAGGGAGACACCAGGAGTACTGTGGGTACTATAAAGGAATGGCAAAAAGCTGAAGAGGAACCCAGTGGACATCAGCCGTGGCACAGATGGCCACAACGCTGCCCAGTCATGGGAAGTCCCACCCGGGAACACTGATTGGCTCCTTCTTTTTCAGAAAGCCTGAACTACATGATACTCAGATGGTTGCGTGGGCCTATTGTAGTTTGGTGAAACGCAGCCAGACGATGTGAGTCAGGTTACATGTTACCTGCTCAACTTTTTTCTATTTCACCAGTAATTGAATTTAATATTATTTTTTGTTTGATAAATGCTTCCTTGAAAAAAAAAAAGAAGATTTTCTGACATTTATCATTTGACAGAGGAAAAAACTGGCAACATCAGTAGCCCATACTGGTTATCGGCTAAAAAAAATGAGCCCCCCATGAAGCCATATCGGTCTATCACTATTACTTACTTACTTTATTTCTGCAGCTCGTCAGATGAACCTCTTAAATGGCAGTTTGTCGACCAGTTTGTGTCTGAATCAGGGGTAAGAGATTTAAGGTTTAAGGTTTGTTTCTTGTATTGTCCTCATTGCGTCATGCCACATTAACAGCTAGGTTTTGAACATTACAGGAGAAAAAAAACAGTGTTGCGGGAATGGCATCATTTGGAGGCAAGGAGATCAAGGAGAAGAAGGTGTTCCTCAGCCTTGTGGGTACTAAAGGCATGGGCATCAGTATCTCCAGTGGTCCCACCCAGAAACCCGGCATCTACATCAGTAATGTCAAAGCAGGGTCGCTCTCTGCAGAAGTTGGACTTCAGGTAATTTTTCCAAATGAACAGAAAACGACTGAACCTGTAACATTTTTACCTGCATTTGATAATTGATATGTTTTACCCCAACGTGTAGATTGGAGACCAGATTGTGGAGGTGAATGGGGTGGAATTTACCAATGTGGACCATAAAGAGGTGAATACATGATTAGCAGAAATATTAATTATTTTATACCTTTAAAACCAGAGATAGATGGAACTTCTGGTAAAAACTAATTTGTCTTTATTTGCTAAAGCAGATACAAAAAAATTATGTAATTTTCACCTGCATCTGTTGATAAGTTCACAGTTTGAAACATTAAAATGGAAACAAATTAACTTATTATTATTATTATTATTTGTTGTTGTATTAATTTTATTATTTTATATCATATCTCAGGCTGTGAGGGTTTTGAAGAGCAGCAGGAGTCTGACCATTACTGTTCTAACGGGTGCTGTAAGTACATTCTCTATAAATTCTATATAGTACTACAAAAATAATGCTAATATTCTCTTAACTTTAAAGGTATAATGTGTAACACTTCTGCATTAAATGTGGAATATAGAGGATTTGCATGGCGTTTGCTTCATACCATAATTATCTAAGTTGCATTATTGGCCAATTTGTGACATCTGTCTAACTTTACTAACAATGCTACTTCATTTTGCATCCATGACCTGAAAAAAAAAAAACATGGCTTTGTCAGTTATGCTGTAAGGGTAACGTTATGTTCGTGTGAAGTTTGTGTTGAAACCTGTATTTAGCTGTGTTATTAAAGAGAGGCTATGAACAACGAGAGCATTTCCCAAATAATTTTACCCCTATATCTCACCTTTTTTAAGTGATTTATTGTCACTTATTACTTCACTAAGGAATGGCGGAGTTATGTTTTTGCCAGCTTTTTATCTGTTTGTTTGACTGTGTGCAACATAACTCAAAAAGTTCTGGATGGATTTGGCTCTACCTATAGGCCATACAGGCGGGGGCCTAGAGAGAGGATAATAAAGGCTTCAGGGGGACCTGGGTGAACTCTAAATATAGGCCATACAGGTGGGCAGAGGAGGCAGGATAGGAGTCTAACGCGGCTAAGCTACAATTTCATCAGAATATTTACACAATAACACAATGATCCATAAATAATAAAGTTCAATTTGTCCTCCTTGGTTTAATTTGAAAAAAAAAAAATAAAAAAATTCATGATCAAATTTTTTAATTTGCAAACTATTATTTCACAATACAATAAAATATTAACTGGAATTATCTTCAGAAAAATAAGCACAATTCTACAATGATAAGTTATGTTAATGTTAAAATGTGATGTAATATTGTTAAAATTGCATTTGTTTTTCTTAAAGTTTAGGTTGCACATGGTTGTTCGGGTTATTCACATTTTTATAATGTAATTTGGCTTTTCTCACACTAAAACATCTGGATTATTATCGATAGGTTAGTATGCTTAATATTTTACTAGTATGTTTGAGTGATTGTTTAGGCCTTATTCAGACATTCCTGCTCGTCTCCAGAGTCACAGAGGTTTCATTCCCACGTCATGGATCCTGATGATGTTCTGTCTGTTTGATACTCTATCAGGGTAGTGAGCTGTTTATGACAGATGAGGAGCGTCTGGCAGTGGAGGCCCGCAGGGAGCTGGACCGACAGGAGCTGATGCATCAGAAGAAGGTGGCGCTGGAAACCAATAAAATCATTAAAGAGCAGCAGGAGAAGGAGAGGCAGTGAGTTAACAGTTGGAATACTTTGATGAGCTACTTGTTAAAAGGACATTGATCTTTCATGTACACAAAGTGGTCTCATTATGTCTTCTAATGATATAAGTCCATTGTTGTATGACAAATTGGATATTTTCCCTGTTTACACTGCAAAAAACTAAGTCTTAACAAATGTATTTTTCTCAATTCTAGTCAAAATAAACCCAATGAGATAAAAATAACTTATTTTTAGCCAACAGATCTGGAAAATCTTATTTCAAGAAATCTTACTAAGATAATTTTCACTTGTTCCACTGGCAGATAATTTTTTTGCTTGAATTAAGCACATAATAAAATCTTGACTCAAGCAAAAAAAAATAAATGGAAAAAAATCTGCCAGTGAAACAATTGAAAATTATCTTGGTAAGATTTTTTGAAAGATTTTCCCAAATCTATTGTCTAAAAATAAGTTCTTGCATTGAACTAACAAGTTTCTATTTCGGTCCTTATGTCTTATTTTGAATGTGATGAGATAATTTGATTAGAAATTAGAAAAATATACTCAATGACATTTGGATTATTGCAGTGTTGACTGGTAACCTATGATGATATGTTTGATTAGTTAGAAAATGACTTCATACATGCACACAGGATTTAGCCTCATTTGACATGACACAGATTTGATGGCATAAATAGAAATCCTATTTAAAGATGGCGAGGAACTACAGGTTTTCACACACTGTAGATAAATGTGTTCTCAGCAGCGGTGCAACATAATAACCTACCATCCTCAAATATGCCACTGAAATTGGTAACTAAAAAAACAGGGGGTACTAAAAACAACATGTTCCACTGACTACAAATGTTTGTTAATTTTTCAGTCAGTTACTTACTGTGATGAAAAGAGGGGCTGGATTTTGTTGCATAGATTGTGTACTAATAGAAGTGTCCATCAGTATAAATCCATGCAGTCACTGGTAGATTGAAAGAATTAATGAAGAAAAATATTTTACGCCAAATTGTCAGGCTTATGAAACATCTGAGTGCTCTATATATAATCCAAAAAGGCAAGATATGACCCGTCTGACTGAGCTGAATTTGTATTGCTCTGTAGTTACATCACTTTGTCAATTAATATTCAGTTTACTGAATCCTGTCCACATATTACTCAGGCATTTGTGAATTCACAGCTCACACTCAATTTACTTAGTCACTTGGCACCAGATGTTTTCAGGGAAGCATAATGTGGCTGCATACAGTATGCACACCACATACGACATGGACTGGTGCTTTTTTATAGCTGCCATAAACTGGATTGAAGTCATATATTGTCCCATTTTGTTTGTGTTGTAGCTTGTCATGTGGTATATTTCTGCTTCTTTTAACAGGAGAAAGACGGAGATGTCTCAGAAAACATTAGAGGAGGAGGAGCGTTATAAGAAAGAGATGGAGAAGTATTTCATTATTTTTCACCTTCATTGTTCAAAATCTATATTCTGATATTGTTTATACCATATATCCCAAAAACATTGCAATCAGACTTTCTGCCTTGATAACTGTTAAAATAATTAAATAATCTAAATACTATTTCAGGGTATGAAAGTATAAGTTGGTACTTTCATCTTACAGAAAATCACATTTAATTTTGTTCAGTGATCACACAGAAATGTAAATCTTTGTAATGCATGTCATGGGTTTTTTCCAAGTTTGACACAGGAACTAACTCCTGTTCCGAGAGCATCCCATGAGTTAATACTTTAATATCGTTCTTTAATCATTAATTTTTTACACTTTACCAATATTTCCAAAACCCATCAATCTGCCTCCATTTTTATGTATTCATTATTCATTTTGTTGGTTGAAAATAAAAAAAATCATCAAAAAGCACTTTTTCCAAAGATGTTTTTTGTACGACAATACAATGAACAATTTCATATTTGTAAGACATGAACACTTCTTACAAAATTTAGAGGGAATGAACTTCTAACATCCTTCATAAAGATCCAATAAAGGTTTTTCTGCAAGATGTAGGTAATAAGTTTTAGTTTCATTTCCTGAAATTGCATTTTGATTAATCCACTATTTTTAAAGTTATCATTGCAGAAAGTCTGATGGTAATTTTTTTTGGGGGGAGGGGGTATATTAAATACAGTGTTTTAAACCTGTCCTTTGTTTAATTGTTATTTGTAGGATTGAAGAAATAGAGACGAAACACAACAGAGACTGGGAAGCTGACTGGGGAACCCCAGATAGACCCAAAAGTCCTAAAAGTCCACGCTCTCGGAGGAGTCCATCTCCAGCCCCACCTGAGATAAAAAGAACCTCGAGTCCAAAGGCGAAGAATTCTCGTAAGAGCATTTCTTCAAATATTCATATTAAAATGCCTGAATTTTCTTTTAATTTCTCATCTCTTTTGTTTTTGCTCTGAAATTGTAGATGTGTGGAAGTGACAGTTGCATGTGTTTTACCTTATGTTTCCTCCTCTGCACGTTCTCCATTTCTTCTTCTGGTTCCACTGTGTGCTGTGCTGCATCTTACGACCTCCTCCTCCTTCTCCTCCTCCTCTAAGCTGATGAAAGCAGCTCTTTCACAGAAGAAGACGATCTGGACAAAGAAGTGAGTCTGAAGCCTCAGCTGTTCTGTTGGACATCCATCCAGAGCAGTTTGAACAGAGTGCTGCTGCATTTCCTTTGATAACCAAGACGTAAATGTTACTGTATTCAACAGCACTATCTTGTTTTCTTGGAATGGCTTGTTGTGGTGGATATTTGATTCTCCGTTACTCCAGAGTACTCAGTGTTTTACTTCAGCTTCTTTATAAAACACCAAAAATTACCTCTGTTCATCTCTGTCCTTAGCGTTTGGCTGGTTTTATCGATATGAGGGAAAACTTCCATCAATCCGCAAGGTACGGTCAGCTGCCTGAACTAGGGAGTGACTTTAGTGAAGCATTTCGAATACACTGTAAAAATCCAAATCTTGCCAGGTGTGTTTTTCCTCATTTCTAAGCAAAGTATATCATCACAATTAAAATAAGACATAATCACTTAAAAGAGTAACTATTCAATGAGATATAAGAACTTATTTTTAAATGATAGATCTGGGGGGAAAAAAACCTTATTTCAAGATCTATCATCTAAAAATAACTTCTTATATTTCAATGAAAAGTTATTCTACAAATAATTATGTCTGAGTGTGATGAAGTATTTGGACTAGAAATGAGAAAGAAAGGTTTAGATTTTTACAGTGTAATTCCTGTCTTTTCAGTCTCAGGAAATCTTTCATAAATCAAAACTTTTTCTGTCATTCTCTTAGTTGTGGCCAGTGTGGGTCACTGCCTGTCTTTGTATGACGTGCTGTGTGATTTGGAGTGACAGAGTTGCTTTTTATATTGACCTGATGTCTAAACTAACACGATGACATCTTAGAAAGGAGACAAAAAGAAGAAAAAGAAGAAAACATCCAACACTGACACATTGCGGGACCAGAAAAAAAGCAAGAAAGAAATGGAGTTCGAACTGAAACTTGCCAAAGAAAAAGAAGAGATGTATGAAAAAGAGAAGCAGCTGAAGATTAACAGGCTGGTTCAGGAGGTATGAAAATAAATGTTGACAAGTGGAAGTGGTTTTTACACTGTTAAAAAATCCAAATCTTGCCTATGTATTTTTCTCATTTCTAGTTCAAATATCTCATGACACTTAAATAAGACATAATCGCATAAAGAGTAACTTTTCATAATAGCTTATTTTTTAGACCATAGATCTGGAAAATTATATTTCAACAAATCTTATTAAGATACATTTCCCTTGCTCCATTGGCAGATTATTTTTGCTTGAATTAAACAAAAAAATCTGCCAATGGAAAAAGGGAAAATTATCTTGGTGAGATTTTATGAAGTAAGATATTCCAGATATATTATCTTAAAATAAGTTAATTGAATCTCACTGAAAAGTTACAGTTTAGGTGATTATGTCTCATTTTAAGTGTGATTATGTATTTTGACTAGAAATGGGAAAAATACATTTAGTAAAATTTAGATTTTTGCAGTGTAGATGCACAGAAATTGTCACATTGGAGTGGAGTTTGCACTTACTGTTAGCTGTCACAGAGTTCTAGATTTGACTTTGATTAAGTGCCATCTTGTGTGTTGGGATTATTAACACGTTTGTGGGAGTGGGGTGTTGATGCCTGCTGGGTGACGCTGCACGGATCTGCTCCTGTGCCAGGTTTCAGAAACAGAAAGAGAAGACCTAGAGGAGTCAGAGAAAGTGCAACACTGGGTGGAGCGTCTTTGTCAGACTCGACTCGAGCAAATCTCTTGTGTTGAGAACGATTCTCCAGAGGTACAAAAGAGTGTGTGATTCTCCAGCTCTTACTTCTACATTCATTTGACAGTGAAAAGTGCAAATACAGTGGTGAAAATTGAGTGTTAAAAGAGGAATGTCAATGTTTTAAGTGTGGATTTTAGCACAATGAGCTGAAAGTGTGATTGCTTGTTTTTTTGTTTTTTGTTTTTTTTGCGACTTGAAGCTTTCACCGCCGCGTTCTCCTGCGTCTGAGCCTAAGGTAAAGCGTTTCCCTGGTGGTCTCCACCTGGCCACTACTGATCTGGATGACATCAACCTGGATGAGGTAGATCAAAGCTTAAAGCAGCTAAAGAGACTGGCCCCCACCCAGCCTGGAGCTACCCAGCCACCCCCTCCCCCACTGCCTCTCCCTCCACCCTCACCCAAACTTAACCCCACCATCCCAAACTCTCCTCCTCCTCCTTCATCTCGGGCACAACGCCGACCTCCATCTCAGCCCACCGCGAAAAAACCCCCCTCTGTCCCTTCAACTTTGACCAACAGAGGGCGCAAGCCTCATGCTCAGCCCTATCATGCTCACCCCCCTCCTCCTCCTCCTCCACCACCCCCTCCACCTCAACCCCAACCCCCTCGCTCAACTTCCTCCCGGTACCCTCCCCCTCCTCCAGCTCACTCTTCTCGACCCCCCTCATCTCCACAACCTGCTCCGCGTCCCACCCCTCCACCTCCCCCTCCTCCGCCTCCCCCACCACCTCCCCCTCCACCTCCACCTCCTCAACACACCGAAGAGAGAGGCAGGTTCCACCACCACCAACAACTACTTTACGAACATCACCTGCAACACCCTCCCAGTCCTCCAGAACACAGGAGTGAGTGGGAGGCGGGTGGGTACCTCCCCAGAGGTGGCATTTATTCCTCCAACACCAGTGAGATGTCGTACCCCTCTAGTCCCAAGGTTAGAGCCAGGATTATTTTGCATGGTGTGTGATGTGCACGATGAGGATATCCATGGAGTGGTTTAGTTAGTTTGCTGTTTTTTCATGTAGCTGGTGTTTGATGGTTGTCACTGTGTGGTTTTGTGCACGAGGGGTCTGTATCATAAAGCATGTCAAGTTCGACAAAGCGTAAACATAGCAATAACACTAAGCCATGGCAGTTAGCATCGTGCATTGTTTACTCTGGTTTCCATCTGTAGTTATGAACATTAATTAATTAATTAATTAATTAATTAATTAATTAATTAATTTGTTCATTCATCTTCTGAACCTGCTTTAATGATGCTTGGGTGCTGGAGCTTTTCCCTCTACTTATGGGTGATGATGGGGTTCACCCTGGTTGACAAATAAGAGACAAAGGATCACTCTCACATTCACATCTATGGAACTCAGAAATACCCCTTCAGTCTCTCTCTTGAAATCCAAACTCAAAACCCACCTGTTTAGGATGACTTTCTTTTTTATCTCTTTACAATTGCATAGATAATTTTTTTGTTTTTATTGCTAGTTTTATATTCTCCTGTTTATTGTAGTATCCTTGAGTGGCAAGAAAGGTGCCTATAAATAAAATGTATTGTCATTATTATTTATTTATTTATTATCATTGCATATCTTTGGATGTTGGGAGGAAGAGAGAACCCATGCAAACATGGGGAGAACATACAAACTCCACACAGAAAGGTCCCTTGTTAGAATCAAACCCAGGAACTTTTTGTTGTGCAGCGATAACATTGTTATGTTCATAGAAAATGAAGTGATGTTGGCAAGCATAAAAAAAACTAAAAACTATTAAAGAAACCCCCAACAGAGAACACAGCTGCTGCAGCCAAAGCCAGGAAGGAAATCTGGCACCAAACTACACATTGTGTGAATAAATAACTTCTTCACTCTGTCACATCACTGAGGCACAAATGGATATAATTATATTTAGTTGTGTATTCTGCTGAATGTGTTGATTAGATGTCTTGTGACAGTGCTTAAGTTGTTTTTTTTCATGTGAAGTAAAAAGATCTCCTTATATCTTATAAGATTGACAAGTGTGTGAGTTTAGTGCTTAGTTCTGTCTCTGTTTTTTTAGCTATTTTAGGATTAAGTTAAAAGGTTTAGTCTTTAAAACCTAAGAAAGAAAATCTTACACACATTTCAAACTGTAATCTTCAACAGCAAGTTCATGCAGTTACTCCAGTAGAGTCACCTTTTGACACCTTAAACCTTAAGTTCTCTTGATAACACTTTCATTCTGCTTCATAGCTTCATGATACAGGTCTCAGTTGGGTTGTGGCACAGTGTGTGATGTCTGTAGTAGATGAGCCAGGGTATCCTTATGAAACCTTAGCAACACTGTGTTATCTGTGTGAGTGGAAGTTTTGGTATGGTTTGCTTTGCCTTGGTATTCGTAAGATGCAGTGTGACCCTAAGGGGGATGAAATATTCATTATATTCACTGTGGTCCAGGTAATGAGAAATACCTCCCATGCCAGTCGCATTTCAGTCACAAGTAATCCCTTGGTAAGTATCTCTGTGAAAATACATCTTGTTCATCATCTCTCTTTATTCAAAATAGAAGAATTCTTTAAATACTACAAAACTGCAATTTCCTTAATAGCAATTAGCCCCTAGTCCCCCCAACCAGCGCCGTCAGATGGCTCCTGTCATGTCTAAGCCCGTTATGCTGCCACAGTCACAGACGAACCGACCAGAAGTCCACCGAACCGCAGTCCGTTCAGACGGCCTGGTATGAAACCCACCACTCTTTTCTTCCTGCACTAAACAGTTCCATGTTTTTTTAAACATCAGACACAGTATGTAATTACCTGGCTGATGGATTAATATGTGCCTTTTTTCCTCAGTCCTGCTGAGTCTTTTGGACTCTCCAGCTGTTTTAATGAGAAGCAGTATGTTAATATTCACATGAGCAGACCATGTGTCCTTGCTGTCAACAGCCTCTAATGGAACTGAGTGTGATTTTTGTAACTCTGTTTCCAACGAAACCATTTCTGAGTTGTACAGTTGTGCTCATATGCTTACATATCCAAGCAGAATTTGTGATTCTTTGGGCATTTTTCTGAGAAAATGAACGTTAATACAAAAGCTCTTCTTTCACTTGTGGCTAGTGGTTTGGTGAAGCCACTTATTACACTGCTGTCTCGCTCTCTCTCTCTCCCTCTCGCTCTCGCTCTCGCTCTCTCTCTCTCTCTCTCTCTCTCTCTCTCTCTCTCTCTCTCTCTCTCTTCTCTATCCGTAACACATGGTAAAATGTCATTCGTTTTCTTCTGGAAGCATTTTATTTGTAGACCACTGTTATCAAACAAATGTTGGTTCTATTTTTTTCCCTTTTTTTGTCTGCATTTGTTCTCATTGTTTAACACCACAGAGAGGTTGTCAACATTGTTTGAGATCAATGCATTTTTTTAGTCTTGCAGCCAAATATTTTAATATTTAGTGCATGTGTGTGACCATCATCGGTCCTCCCTGAAAGCTGAGCAGACATCCTTTATTGGGAACTCTCTATTATAAGCCAGGGAGGGCAGTGCTACATACACCTCAGTGATGTGTGGGGGAAACAAAGACTGGACAGGACGGACAAGGAAAGTTATTGCAGTTAAATCATACAGACAACAGAAAATATCCAAATGACCCTGATCATAAGTTTACATACCCTAGTTCTTTATCATCCATATAGGCCCCTTTAACATCAGTGACAGATGGGAGTCTGTTGTGGTAGTTGTGGATGAGACACTTTATTTTCTCATAAGGTAAAGCTGCCCATTCTTTTTGGCAAAACACCTTTAATTCCTTTTAGATTTTTGGTTTTCATGTATGAATTGCATGTTTGACACCGTTTCAAAGTGTTTCAATGATACTAAGGTCAGGAAACTGAGATGGACAGTCCTTCACCTTTACTTTTTTTCTGCTGTAGCTAATGACAGATCAACTTAGCCTTATATTTTGGGTCATTGTAATGTTGAAACATCCAGGACCACCGCATGGGTATGTAGACTCATGAGCACAACTGTATATTAACTCATTAGAGGACTCAGTAACCCATATATTGTAGTCACCACCAAGGATAATCAGGTGAAGATAAATGACTTTTATGTTGGACACCTCCACAGAAACCATTAATCATATCGTCAGCTTCATACCATAATTGCCTAAGTAATTTTTTTGTGTTTTCGGAAAACGAGAAAAAACACATTTTCTAAAAGTCACATCCATGATTTTTTTTCACAGAACATTCAAGTAGATGAGAAGAAAAGTATGAAAAAAAGAACAAAACCCACCATCATTTGTTTTATGAAATAAAATTGACTTAGGCGGATTATGCCTTTGACTTAGGCAGTTTTTCTGACAACATTTTGCATTTCTTCTGCCATTTTGCATACATTCAAACTGCCTAAGTCAAACAGCTGGTAACAAAACTGCCTAAGTCAAATGAATGACTCTGGCAGGTATGTTTTTGCACTTGTTTTTTTTTGTTTTTGTTTTTTATGAGTGTTCTGATTGGTCAATGACATAGGCAAAAAAACAGGATGATGCAGCAGTGGTAGGGGAGTAAAGTTATGCAAAAATCTCAATTTAACCAAAAATTTACTTAGGCAATTATGGTATGAGGCTAACGATATAGTAATACAATTCCTTTTAAAATAATTTTATTTTTATTTACTCACCAAAACCTTCTCCTGGTCTTGCGTTTCAGCCTCCCGAAATGCTTAAACGGATGGTGCCTTTCAACACGTCTTTTAAATCAAACAGCAAACCACAAGTAATCCATACCCAGCTATCACTGTTGTACATCTGCCGATTCCTTTGAGTGATTTCCTCTTCTTCATGTCTCTGCACCTTTTCTCTCCATGTTCACGCATTAGGATTCTTTACACTTGACTTAGGCCTGCAGGAAGTCTTTTCCTTTATTTCTCAGTCTGTCCTTTGTGGCATTATTAGTGCTTGCTGATGCAGTTGTGCAGGTGCTTTTATGGATTTTCAAGCAGACAATAGCAGAGCATGTGTGGCTGAGACAATGAGTGTTAGAGTGTTTGGGTCTTACAGATGGAAGATCATGACGTGTACTATGTTCAATATAAGAGGTTGGTCTTATTTAACGTGAAGTAAGTCATTTATTCATCCATCTAACAAAACATTTACATACAATTCAGATGTCCAGACAGGGCGACATGGGCGAAAAAGGTGAAGGATGAAGCAACAGTTAATTTATGTCAACCCTTTTTACAAGAAAGAAAGTTGTATAAACAAAACAAATACCAAAATGGTAGAGTTTTAAACAATAATATAATAAAACAAATGATTTGGTATAAGCAAATTTTTATATTCATATGGATAATTGGCATAATTTATTAAAATATTTAATATTTATTGAGTAACTTGATGTTAGGCATCTTTTTAAATGCGGTGACTGAAGTGCATGATTTTAACTCTTTATCCGTAAATATAAATTACAATAATTGCTTATTGATTAGGAAGTTACGATGTGCTTTTGGTCTTATATTTATTTTAAATTTGTGTTTAAGTACTTTACCTTCACTTTGCTGACAACGGGTATTAAAGTTATTTGTTGTATTTATTCCAATTACTTTCCCTGGCTGCACCAAAAAAAGATGAATGAGTTTCTTTCTCATCTTAAGTGCCCCCAGAGGAACAATTATTACTTTGATTAATGTGTGTTTATTCCATAGGGAGAAATTGCTTTCTGACTCATCTCAGCAAGATGAGCCCCCCCCCCCATTTCCTTTCCTTTTTCCGATAAATTGCTGTCGTCTTTCGTAGGGTTGACTAGAGCTTATTTTCTGTCATAACTGCATTAAGGTGTGAAAACGTCTGTGTTAATGACTCTAAGGGTTTAGTTTACATTTATTCAAGCTCATATTACATCTTGGTTGTCAAAGGAAATGTTGTCACACATTTTGCATCATATCTTTAGTGAACTATCCATATTAGGAGTAGCAGTTGGTAGGTCAAATTTGTATTGATATATTGATTTGTTTTTAATGAAGTGTATATTGATTCTCTTATAGGGCTTTCGGAAGCACGTGGAAGATTTTGATCCCTACTCAATGGTATTTGTCTGAGTTTGCCGACATTAAACTGTGTCAGTTTGAAATCTAGTGGTTGCTACACACTTAGCTACCATATATAGCACTCATGCTAACAAGAAGATCATTTATATTATTTAACTCTTTATTAACCCTTTAACTTCTGAGACTTTTAACAGTTCCAGTCAAAAATTTATAAAATAAGCAACAAAATGGGCAATAACAACCAAAATGTACAATAAACCGACAAAATAATAACTAACATGAACAAAATAAGATAGACGTGGCACAAAAGTGAATAAAAATAATAAAATACAATATTAAATGTAGAAATATAAAACAAAATAAGGAACGAAATTAACAAAAATTAATAAATATTTACAAAGTAATTTCACTTACTTAAAATAAAGAAGAATAAATAAATAATATTGTTATTTGGTTCCAGTAGTTTTAGTTTTGGCTTTTTCTTTTTTCTAAATCCGTTGCTTTTTTATTTCCATATGTCAGATCCATGAACATCACAGTAAAAAAAAAAATTTTTATTTTTATTCAAAATATTGAAACTAAACCATCCTTTCAGAATGCGTCATCACTGACACATCAGGGGTTAAAGGGTTAAAGTGTATTTTTAATCAAAGATTAGCATTTTTTCACTCCCAACTTCAGCAAATATGTTTGCAAGACATTTTTTTTCATAGCTAAGCATATTGATAACTGCCCAGTGAGTGGATTAACCTGTACAGATGTTGTGAAAATGACGTTTACTTTAATAACTATCCTTAAGTAAATTGCAGCGTGCAGCTCATACATACTGTAAGTTTGTTTGTACTTGTTTTGCACCTTTTTAAAAAAATATTTTTACTAAACATATGACTGCTGTGCTGCGTTTTTGTGTTTCTTTCATCCGTCTTGCTCATAGTTCTCAGCAGATCAGATAGCAGGACGAGACGTGAGGCTACTGAGAATCAAAAAGGTACCAGCTGCATCTTCTGCCTCCTCTTAAGATAAATCTGGGTATTGATGAGCAAATGCTGCTCACCGGCTCTGAGTTTTATAGATTACAATTTTCCCAAACATGACTGATTATGTTTACTGTGATTTTTGTTTTGTTTTTTTTCCTTAAGGCTGGACAGCTTGACTTGGCTCTAGAGGGGGGATCTGACTCCCCTCTAGGGAAATTAGTGATTTCATCTGTGTATGAAGGAGGAGCTGCAGATAAACATGGTCAGTTGATGTTTTTTCACATTTTAGCTTCGTGATAGATGTGATTTGAAATAAAATATGGAAAATGTTACTCAGAAATGTTACTCATTTCTGCAAGAATTTTGAATTATTCCCTTTACCTACTGCATGAGGTACATAATGATAATAAAAAATTATGATGATGATGATAACTGCACCTTATTGCCTGCTGATGGTCTGACTACCTTGTGTGTGTCTTCATTGGTTTTTAGTGATTTTTGTTTTTTATTGTGAATTTTGTATTTGTATTTTATTTTTATTTTATAGACCAGCTATTCAGTTTTCTGATTATGTCTTTTTATTGTGGCTACATCACTTCTTATTTTAACTGCACTACCTGATGTTTTTTTTATGTCTTTTTATTGTCACTATTAATCTAATTGCACTATTGTCTTACTGTATGTATGAGAGTAACAGAGCTCACAGAATTTCCTTTGGTATAATCATATCATCATATCCTGTCTGTCTGTCTGTCTGTCTGTCTGTCTGTCTCTCTATCTATCTATCTATCTATCTATCTATCTATCTATCTATCTATCTATCTATCTATCTATCTATCTATCTATCTATCTATCTATCTATCTATCTATCTATCTATCTATCTATCTATCTATCTATCTATCTATCTATCTATCTATCTATCTATCTATCTATCTATCTATCTATCTATCTATCTATCTATCTATCTATCTATCTATCTATCTATCTATCTATCTATCTATCTATCTATCTATCTATCTATCTATCTATCTATCTATCTATCTATCTATCTATCTATCTATCTATCTATCTATCTATCTATCTATCTATCTATCTATCTATCTATCTATCTATCTATCTATCTATCTATCTATCTATCTATCTATCTATCTATCTATCTATCTATCTATCTATCTATCTATCTATCTATCTATCTATCTATCTATCTATCTATCTATCTATCTATCTATCTATCTATCTATCTATCTATCTATCTATCTATCTATCTATCTATCTATCTATCTATCTATCTATCTATCTATCTATCTATCTATCTATCTATCTATCTATCTATCTATCTATCTATCTATCTATCTATCTATCTATCTATCTATCTATCTATCTATCTATCTATCTATCTATCTATCTATCTATCTATCTATCTATCTATCTATCTATCTATCTATCTATCTATCTATCTATCTATCTATCTATCTATCTATCTATCTATCTATCTATCTATCTATCTATCTATCTATCTATCTATCTATCTATCTATCTATCTATCTATCTATCTATCTATCTATCTATCTATCTATCTATCTATCTATCTATCTATCTATCTATCTATCTATCTATCTATCTATCTATCTATCTATCTATCTATCTATCTATCTATCTATCTATCTATCTATCTATCTATCTATCTATCTATCTATCTATCTATCTATCTATCTATCTATCTATCTATCTATCTATCTATCTATCTATCTATCTACCTACCTACCTACCTACCTACCTACCTACCTACCTACCTACCTACCTACCTACCTACCTACCTACCTACCTACCTACCTACCTACCTACCTACCTACCTACCTACCTACCTACCTACCTACCTACCTACCTACCTACCTACCTACCTACCTACCTACCTACCTACCTACCTACCTACCTACCTACCTACCTACCTACCTACCTACCTACCTACCTACCTACCTACCTACCTACCTACCTACCTACCTACCTACCTACCTACCTACCTACCTACCTACCTACCTACCTACCTACCTACCTACCTACCTACCTACCTACCTACCTACCTACCTACCTACCTACCTACCTACCTACCTACCTACCTACCTACCTACCTACCTACCTACCTACCTACCTACCTACCTACCTACCTACCTACCTACCTACCTACCTACCTACCTACCTACCTACCTACCTACCTACCTACCTACCTACCTACCTACCTACCTACCTACCTACCTACCTACCTACCTACCTACCTACCTACCTACCTACCTACCTACCTACCTACCTACCTACCTACCTACCTACCTACCTACCTACCTACCTACCTACCTACCTACCTACCTACCTACCTACCTACCTACCTACCTACCTACCTACCTACCTACCTACCTACCTACCTACCTACCTACCTACCTACCTACCTACCTACCTACCTACCTACCTACCTACCTACCTACCTACCTACCTACCTACCTACCTACCTACCTACCTACCTACCTACCTACCTACCTACCTACCTACCTACCTACCTACCTACCTACCTACCTACCTACCTACCTACCTACCTACCTACCTACCTACCTACCTACCTACCTACCTACCTACCTACCTACCTACCTACCTACCTACCTACCTACCTACCTACCTACCTACCTACCTACCTACCTACCTACCTACCTACCTACCTACCTACCTACCTACCTACCTACCTACCTACCTACCTACCTACCTACCTACCTACCTACCTACCTACCTACCTACCTACCTACCTACCTACCTACCTACCTACCTACCTACCTAAAAAGCATGGTGACTCTGTGTATATATAGACATTGTCCATTCATGCAGACTCCCATATCACTACAGTGTTAATGTCAGGGTTCTGTAAACATGTGTTCAGCGTTTCACCTCTCTGCTGTGTCTGTTCATAGGTGGTATCGTATCTGGGGATGAACTCATGGCTGTGAATGGGAAGATTCTGATCGATGCTACATTAACAGAGGGTCAAAACTCTTTGGCTCGAGCCTGGAACAGTGGAGGGGTATGACTCACACTGGGCTGCAATCAAATATCTCACACGTTTTTAACAAATTGATGTTGTTATGGTAGTAGATACAACATCAGAGCAATGTATTGATCATCGTCAGTCCCTAACGATTTGATGTGCGTGTCGTGGTCTACATATTTCTGATGATACAAAATGCTGTTTTTAGGACTGGATCGATATGGTGATTGCAGTGTCTCCTCCAAAAGACTATGAGGATGAAGTGTAAGCATCCATGTTTTAGTTGTTATTTTACTGTTTATTATTATGCTCATTTGTTTCCTGTTCTTTTCTTTTTTTTTTTGGAGGGGGGGGCCTGATCTAGTGAAAGTGGCGGGCTGTTTTTCAACCCATGACAGTATGACTTGTGTCTGTGTGTGTGTGTGCATGTGTATGTGTATGTGTATGCAGCCCTAAGTCAGCATCAGTCAGTCCAACTGTGAACAGAAAGATGTTTGAAGGCAGTCCGTCACTGTACAGACACGGCTACCTTCTTCAGAACTAGCTCTTCCCACCTTGTCTCGGTAATCGACCTAGTCCTTAACCCTCCTCCTCTTCTTCCCTGCACTCAGAGGAGATGTTTGCTGTGATATTTCTTTTTGTTCTGGCCCCTTTTTTTTTTTTTTTGCCTTGAACACATGTGACAGTCTCTCTGTCAATCAGAAGAAAGCCAAGTGTTATGAACCTTGTCTTTTCAGCTTTGATTTGATTTGATTTATTGACATTTTGCACAGAAAATAACATTAATCAAAATCAGAATAAAAGAAAAAGAAACAATAAAGGTGCAGGGAGATGCAGAAAGCCTACACAGGATTGTTTAAAAGACTCCACCTAATAAATATATTAACATTATGAAAGTAGTGAGACTTCCATAATCAATATAGATTCAAAATATGAATAAAAGACAATAAAAAAAATATAGCAAATATACATACCACATACACTCAATACATATACATACATACCCATCAAAGCATTATCATAATTGATTTCCTTAAATATCTCTTGAAGGATATATCTGATGTGCTATTTCCAAGAACATGTGAAAATTGGCTCTGCAGTTTCCATCTAGAAAACTGAGCTTTCGGTGTGACACATTTGGGGTAATTGAAAATGTTGATTTAGTTGGGTATTGTATCTATGAACTGCAGCATTAGTAATATATATATATATGAAGAGTTCATTTGCAAAAACATTTTTTACTCTACATTCCAGGTAATACTCATTGATTTGATATATTATTTATTCAATTTAGTGGCTCTTACCAAATGAAATATATAATATATCAAATAAATCAGTATTATCTGTGGAATGTAGAGTAAAAAATGACATTTTGTGAAAAAAAAGAAAAATGGAGTTATCTGTTTTTGCAAATGAACTCTTCATATATATATATATATATATATATATATATACATATATATATATGAAGAGTGTACGTTGAGTGTACGTTGATTACACTGAATTTCATACATAAAAATACAAATTTGGTAGATATTAACCTGAAAAATATTAAGATGAATGAATCAGTGGTAGAGGTCAGAGGCTTGGAGTGGGTTGCGATTTGAACAAAGTCCTTTTGTGAGGTCACTGTTTTATTTAGAGTTGACACATCATATTACAATATGTCATATTAGGATAGATTACATTTTAATATAATAATAATATAGAGCAAGCGTAGAATTTAAATTGACCTGATCGACTTTGTGAAACAGTCAAATGTATGATGACTTCCACAAAAAGCTAGCATGACAGTCATGGTGGTATGCAGTCGTCCTTTTTCACTCTCCAAGTAATGACTGTCGGTGGTGTTTCTTTATTGCTGTGGTATGTGCTTTACATGTTATATATGTGTCAGTATTTATAATTAATGTGACCCATGATCCATTCCGTCATATATCTGTCAAATCCTGACCTAGTGAAGTGTATATATAAACATGTGACCTATGGTGTAGTATTGTCCCACTACATCAGGTCATGGACATTCATTAAAAACAACCCAGGACTCCTGCCAGCCTTCAGCAGTTGTTCTGATTGATGTTGTTCAATGGGACTGTTACATGTTCATAACACTTTTAAGTCAGGAACAGTGTGTTTTACTGTAGCGAGGATTTCTACTCTGCTACATTAATGTGACAAGCAATGGATTTTCTTCAGCAAATATTAAACCATAAAGACCCAAACAGCCACTGGCAACCGAAAATGTCTACTGATCTAAATTGTTTTAATTTCAGCTCATATACGTATTCTATAAATAATTTGTGTAAATGCAGATTTCCTTTTTTTTCTTGGTCATCAGATATGAATCATTTGGATGTTCAGAGGCTCCATAGTTACTGTGGAAACACTTTCATCTCCTGCAATTTTGATTAACCAGTAAAATCCATGGTGTTACATCCATGGCAGTGGATGGAGACACTTCGTTTAATTTCAGTTAATGATATATATTATTTAAAAAAGTTAGTTTTTATTCTGTTTTCTTTGTTTTGATATAATGACCTTTGAATTTTCAGTGAAGTAGCTATAGGAAAACATATGATTTGCATTGAAAAAAAACTAAATAAAGATATTATTATTATTATTATTATTATTATTATTATTATTATTATTATTATTATTATTATTATTATTATTATTAATAATAATAATAATAATAAATGGTGACAAATGACTTTTAAAAATAGATGAATTATAGAGAAAAAACAATTTGGAAATTGACACAAGAATACCATTGGGTTTTTATGGGTTAAGCAAAAGTTTTGTATAATCCATTCATTTGTATTTTTAATAAAGTCAAAAATAAATGAGAAATCCTGTGCTCCAGTTCCTTGCTTCATATACAGACCTGCATGTTTACTGGACTGTTCTCCTGAATGTGCAGTGGTTGATACAAACATTGAAAATAAAAAGCATTCCAGGGCCTTTACAGCTGAGCATTACAATAAATAATACCTATGTAGCATGTTTAGCTGTATTTAACACCGAGACATTGATTAAATTAAATATTGATTGAGTTTTGTCTCTTCTCTTGCAGAACTTTCTTCTAGATCCATCAACGACCTGCCAAGATTAAGAAGAACCATTTCACCATTGATTTATTGTCTAAGAATTCACCTTCTTTTATCTATGATTAAAGAACTTCACTTCATCTTAACCAGCCTCATGTCAGACTCTGAAAAGAAACCTCTTATCATAACAAAGAATCTCAATCACACATCACTGTCTTGTTTTGTGAAGGATTAGTTTATCAATATTCACTTGTCTCCAATGATTTCCTCAGTTCAGGAGGAACTGAGGAAATGCATTGCCATGCCTTTTTTGTCTATTTATCTACAAAGACCAAGTTAAAACACATAATGTAATCCATATCATCTCTATTATCTCCTCTTAAATGTTTAATAAAGCATAGCCCACACTATTGAATATTTATTGTGCATGTGGATTCAAGACTCTCTGTTTATTTTATAGATTCCTCATCTAAGTTACTGATAAATATGTATACATATACACAATTTCTAGTTTTATTGACTTTTTAGTTATTTTTTTGTTAAATGACACATAAACCAATGTAAAGAAAAAGATAAAACAAGGAGTGCGTAGTCTTTTAAATTAAACCTATAAATATACATGTGCGGAAATATTTACATATCCATTCAAATGTCCATGAATCAATTCAAACACACACACCCATTTCCATTCTACATTCATATGATCATATAAATATTCTGTCCTTGAGGGAAAGGAAGACATTTGAATTGTGGAAGCTTCAGTAAATTAATCCAGTTATTCTTTTGTTGATCACACTACAAAAGTCACAATTTAAAAAAAAATAATTATTTGTTGCTTTTTCCAACTCACAGCAGCTATTATAACATAAAACACTTATATATGTGTATATATATATATATATATATATATATATATATATATATATATATATATATATATATATATATATATATATATATATATATATATATATATATATATATATATATATATATATATATATATATATATACACACACACACACACATATATATATATATATATATATATATATATATATATATATATATATATATATATATATATATATATATACACACACACACACACACACACACACACATATATATATATATATATATACTACTATGCGTTTCGGCTATTAAGCCTTCTTCAGGGAGTAAAACGTTTCTGCAAGTTTCAGTTCCAAACAGACTTTATTCTTACATATACAATATGGGTAAAAAAAAATGCAATTAAAATACAGATACAATACAGTTTAAAATGCAATTAAAATACAGATACAATACAATTGACATACAGTTAAAATACAACAGAACAGAGCACGTTTAGAGAAGGGAACAATACTCTTCAGATTTCAGTCACTTAAGGATTTTAATGTAATACATCATAAATACATGTGTGTGTCCAAAAACCTTTTCTCCACCACTGTACTTCGCACATGTAAAGTTATATATTTTGGCCACAGGGGGCAGTATAGTGCTTCTCCAATACCATGCTACACTGAACAGCAGATCAAGTGTGTCAATACAACCCTATCTGTAATAATCCTGACTTTCATTACAAAGGCTATAATTGTTAATTCTATTCAGAACAACGTTTTGTATTTGACAAGATCTCAAATGTAGGTCATCTAAAACACTATCATTGCAACTGAACTGTTCATATGTGACGGTTCCCTAAAGCAGCATCCCACTATACTGTTACATAACCGCTCTATGTAGTCCTCCTGTGTTCATGATGGCATACGTGACCAGTGTCTGCTGCGAGGTTCAGCTTCGCATCGACTGCTCTGCTTTGTTCGATTCATCGGTCCTGCAACAGCAACCGAACGATCTGGGTCCACGGTTCAGACCATAAACCAACGGTGGCCTTGGATGGAAGATCTCCCCTCCTCCTGCTCCTGCTCCTGCTCCTCCACCTCTTCCTCATCTTCCTCCTCCTCTTCCTCATCCTCCTCGTGGGTACCTGGTTTCAGCACCGTGGACAGCTCCCCGTCTTTTCGGATGGTCACACACACAGGTCACACCAGACAGGAGTCACAGGCGCTCTGAGCACATGAGACACTCCGATTTAAGATATTTCTCCCCCTTATCGTTCTCTCACATCACACCAGCGGATGTAACAAAGACTACTGGCTATTCTGGGAGTCGAGGAAACAAGAACCCACAATGATCTCTCGATATAAACCGGTGAGTGACGTGGCCTCGCACACATTTAAATCAATACTTTCGATGTTTATCAAAAGGATGCAGACGCTTTCTCTTCATTCACGGACATGCATAGTAGTAGATCTGTCACTCATTGTAACCTGACCACCGTTAACCTCATTATTGGCTGAAAACACTACTTTGTTTTGCATCTGAAAGGCATGAACTATAGGGCTTTCCAGATATGTTTCAAATCATTTTAAGTTATATTCAGTCAAAACATTTCTGTGTAAGAGTGTAATAAGGTCATACATCATCACACTCACTTCTGGTGGTAAATTATAACAGAGCAGAGTGTGAAATATGGGATGCAGAATAGTGTCACAGTCAGATGGAGAATATTTTCCAAAGAAAAATGAAGCTTTTTTTTTTTTTTTTTAAACATTTCTCTGAGTAGATTCAAGGGAGTACCTGCAGCACATGATGACATTTACATATATAGATGCCACCAAGTAATACATGAAATTTAGGTGCTACATAATCATGCATGAGTCATTGTTCACTATTTATTCCCATAGACCAACTTATCCCTAAGCATTAACATCATATGCACACATTAATCCTGTTAAATTCATCTGTCTGCTGTTGTATTTGAACGACATGCTCTCACCACATACCCCTGTCAGTATCTATTTACGGCTGTAAATTTAATGGATTGTGGAATGTGTGGTTCCACCAGTGCTTTGAGCCCAACAACTACAAACCTCAAAGGTAATCGAAAGTGTCTGATGCTCCACTGGATTGTTTTTTCTCTCTCTCTCTCTCTCTCTCTCTCTCTGCGCTGTTGTCTGTATGGCTGCTCTTCCACTTATTTCCCAGCTCACTTTGCTGCCCTATATTTTCCCCAGGCATTCTAGTGATGGACAATGGTGGTCTCTGATGTAGGAAATCAAAAAATGCACTCAGGCTCGTCATTCTAAGTGTAAAAAAAGGATAATATATTAACCCATAAAGACCCAGTGCTACTTTTATGTCATTTTCCAAATTAATTGTTGTTTCTTTTTAACCTTTCTGAAGTAATTTATCTGCATTTATGATGATATTATCCCAGGTTTTTTTTGTGTTGTTTCCATGATAATTAGGTATTTTTGTCTAATAGATAGATAGATAGATAGATAGATAGATAGATAGATAGATAGATAGATAGATAGATAGATAGATAGATAGATAGATAGATAGATAGATAGATAGATAGATAGATAGATAGATAGATAGATAGATAGATACTTTATTTGACAAAAACAAATAGACTAAGTGTTGTAAAAAACTGTAAGTCAATATGTGGTGGTATTTGTGAGGGCAACCTTTTTGTGTAACTCTGAATATAAAAACCAGCATCTACAACCACTGTCATTGACAACCACTCCACACTATAAAAGCTGAATGTTCAGAATAATTAAATATATTCAGTTGTGAATACTCAAAGTTTCAGAAATAGTAGTACTAACTCAAATGTATTAAGTTGTTGTGACATGTTCTTTTTAAGTACTTCCAACTAATATTTTTTTTTTTATTAAGGGGAGCTATTGTGGATATAAGTGAACATAACTTAAAAAAAATAGATGAGGTACAACTGAGTGGAATTAAGTTATTAAATGCTAAGAATGATATTGTTCTGTTATTCTAATTGTTACCAAATAAGAACGATTGAAAAAAAATAAACTTAACTGATGTAGTAGATGCTGAAATACAAGTTCAAAGCACTTCAAATAACCACCAATATATATCACACCAAAATAATTACAATCACAAAACACAGTAATTTTATTCAGTTAGTAGAGCGGGTCGTCCAGTGACTGAATGATTAGTGGTATGTGTCCCATCTCCAGCTGTCCACATGTCCACTGAACCCTGACTTAGTCTCGCAGTAGGACAGACAGAACCTTAGAATAATAAGTTAATAAGTAATGTTTTAATTTAAGTATACTTTAATAAGCATCTACATTTTAAGTTCTGGAAACTTGTATTTTTTAAGTTTCATCAACTTAAAATTATTACTACCAATCGATTGCCTTACATTTTTTGAGCTCTGCTAACTTATTCAGGTTGACAGTGCATGGATTTTGCTGATGAGCCAATGTTGTAAAAGATGATGGTGTTTCCACGGTAACAGTGACACATCTGAACATCCAAAAGAGTCATATCTAATGACCATGAAAAGATAACAAACTGCATTTTACACCAAATCTTTGCAGGTTTAATAGTTCTGATGCTGTTTAACATTTTATATCAGTAGATGGTCTTGTTTGCAAGTAGCTGTTTGGGGTTTTTATGACAAATCAAAAGTGTCCATTTGTCCAAAAGTGTCCTCGCTTCAGAAGAATATTTAGTGCAACAACAAAGAAGATGAAATGTCTGCTTCCTGAGCTGTGCCAAATTCTGGTCGTTTATGTAAACTGTTGTTCCCTGAGGTATAAAAGGATTTCACTGCTCAGTAATCTGGCTGAATTTTAGGACAAAGTCTGTAAAATAGAGCATCGAGCTGCTGTGAACTTATCATCTTGAATGAAATCAAGATCTGAACTACTTCTGGGTTCAGATTTCAACAACCACTTTAAAAAAAGACAAAATTGTGTCACTTTTTACCTTTTGTTCCAGCCTTTTATTTATATACGTATATATTATTTGTTTCTGTATCTGTAGTTACAAACCTATATCTTATAACTATAACTTTTCCTACTGCCTAAAAAAAACAAAGTCTACCGCAGTCACATCTTAAGTTTCACCCACTCTTTTTTGATTCTGCCTCAATTTAATATTAAAGGGCTCATCTAGTATGTGTTATCCTCTCAATACTATTAAATGGACAGTGGACTGCAGTGCTCTCATAAGCCTGTCAGAGGAAGAAAAACAGCATTCTCGTCCATCTCTAAGAGCTTTCCTTAATGGAATTTTGAAGAAGCAACGTCCAAGAGTTTTTCTATTATTAAATGGTAAAAATACTTTGAATGTTTGTTTGAAGTTTCTTGTGTGTGACTTAAAATAGTCACTGCACTCGATCCTATTTTAACAGCTTCTGAATTTTTTTTAATGCTATATTTACATTATCTTTATTGAATTATTTTATTATAATGTATAACTAAATATTTGTGTAAAACTGCTCATTACATTTAATCTTATCTCTACTGTTCTGTTATGTGAGGGTCACTGTGGCATGGATTACACAAATCGTTTTAACTGCGGAGAAAAGGACATGCGCTCGCCTGTCCCTGTTGGTAGGATTATTATCACATCTGTTCATATGTGAGTGTTTTATCCCAGCTGTCATTGGCTTCAATGAGATGTTTCCCAAAGGACCACATGCACAATACGTCTCTCACAGGGGTTCATAAATATGTAATATCATTTGTTAAATGTGTGCAGAATATTTAGTTAGGACTGCATGTGTTCAGTTTAGTTTAATTTATTTTTAGCACACAAAATCATCAATAGATCAATCAACATGGTCAACAGTTTTTGGGTTTTATTGGACTCGAAAAGGAATGGGAAGAAGTAGAATTTATACACTCCCACTCCTCTTTTTTTTTTACAAACCAATAATCCAATAGATTCTGCTTCCTATGCCCCAACACACCTCATATCCACCCCCCATCAACACATGCACCCATAATCATTTATCAACACATTATCACTTCACACAATCTGATTTAAACAATCAGTTCAGTTCAAATCCTCTTTGAATATGCAACAAACAAAACCATAACAAAGAAAGAAAGAAAAAAAGAAATACTGTAAATACAAACTAAAGGACATGTAGCTACATGAAAAAACAAACAAAACATGACTTCATCTGCATATTTGAAAAGGAGTGTGAAGAAGCAAACCTTATTTAATTCCACACCTTCTCCACTAAACAGTCTATGGTTTAACTTTTACCTTATTTGTCATCTTCACAAACAAACACATTCATACAAACCATCGAAAAAGTAAAAAATGAATAAATACATACGAAGACATCCTTGAAGGAATCACAGGATAAATATACATATATATATATATATATATATATATATATATATATATATATATATATATATATATGTATCTATCTCTCTCTCTCTCTCTCTCTCTCTCTCTCTCTCTATATATATATATATATATATATATATATATATATATATATATATATATATATATATGTTGCTCATATTCTTTTATTCTTTTAAATGCACAAGTGAGACAGCAGCTGAATCAGCAGGAGGATTGCATAATTTCTGGAACATGAGGTTGGGATTTGGATTAGAACGCTTGCTCATGCTTCCTACACACCTTTATACGATGTTTTGTTTGTCATTCAGTGGTGGTCCCTCCTTCTCTGCTTCCTCCCACTTCATCATTCATTCCTAACCCCCACCTCCCTACCTTCTTCAGTGCTTCATTTTCCGGCTCCTCCAGCTTGCTGTGCATTCTGCCCTCTCGCTCTCGTCTTCCAAGGTCGACTCTGAGCTCCCGTTTGCAAAGAGACAGGAATAGCAGGTGCACTGCAGAATGCTGTCTCTGCTCTGTAGCTGTGCACGTGTGTGAGTGTGTATGCACGAGTAATGTGAGCGTTTCTGCATTCCACTGGAGTTGTGCAGCCGCTCTGCACAAGTGAAGCTTGAGTACTAAAGGATGTCTGTAGATTGCGGGCAGACGGGATGCAGATGTTTCTCACTAGAGCAGCCGGTGAAGCTGCTTAGACTGCTGGAGAGGAGACGGAGCCTCTGCTTCTGCTGCTGCTGTACTGGACTGTAACTGCTTCTGACCCCTTACTCCCTCCCTCTGTCTCTTTTTCTCCTCTTCTTCACTGGATCTGTTATTTGGGATCTGGAAGCGGGACGGAGCAGGGAGGAGCTCACTTTGGGAATTAAAAGGATCTACAGAGGACGCAGTTCCTTTTGAAAAGACAAACATGCTCTGAGAGCTTCTCTGTTAAACCTCTTTGTCTTTCCTCTGTCTCCGGTCCTTCACCTTCCTCTTCCTCCTCCTCCTCCTCCCCCTCCTCTGGCCGGTTCCCTGCAGAGTCCCAGTTCCACCATGTCTTTGGCATTCTGTGGGAACGAGAACAACTCAGCTGCCTACAACGTGGACGGGGGGGTTTTGAACAACGGCTGTTTCCTGGATGCGCTCAATGTGGTGCCACACGTCTTTCTCCTCTTCATCACCTTTCCCATCCTCTTCATCGGTGAGTGTCACTGGGACATAGATAGACTTCCCAACAACCCCATCACACCTTCCTGCACAAACTGTGTTTATATGTTCAGATCACATGTTGTAACATCAAATCATGAAGACAGAGAAGATGACTGTCACTGTCCTGTCATTCATCTTATTTTGTTTGACACATGATTAATGAACTAAACTAAAAACTAATGCATTTTTAGTTTCCATTATGGTCATATTTTAACTGATTGTGATTCCATTGTGTCTTAAGAGTTTGCTCTTTCTATAGTTATAACTGGTATAAAGCTTTTATTACAAACTCTTTTACATGTAAACATTTTCCTTATGATGAAATGCAGCCAAACTGATATCATCTTGTTGGTATTAGGTTAACCCTTTCTGGCTGTTTGCCATTCTATTAGTGTCATCATGTGTATGTAAAAAAACAGACAGTGAGTCGCTGCACAGTCTGCTGCATCATTCAAACATCCTCTGACATGTTAGCATGTGTATACATGCCACATGTCTGTACTGGTTCTAAGGCAGTACATTTGTCACTTAACACGTGTATGCAAGGTATAAAAAGGGAAGGATAATAAAAGTATTATTTTACGAGAATGCATCCAAGTGTCAGATCATGTGTCTATGTATTTTGCACATGTGTCATGGAGAATCTGCTTGTGGAGTGTGTAGATATTTTCTGGTCTATATGCCATTATTTTGAGTTTCACTGCATTTAACAGTCACTTTTTTATATATAATTATACGTTGTCTCCTTTTATTTTAACAAATTGCACATGCAAAGATCCCAGTGCTGCATTGAGTGTTTCTATACTTTTTGCAGTTTCTCTCTATTTATGCCATTAAAAAGGTAAACTTGAAGTGTGCTATCAAAGGGGCTGGAGGTTGAAGAGAAATACACATAAGATATAATGTTAGGTGGCCATGATTAAATAAAGATTAAATAAACTGCACCCCAGTACTGCCACATGTCGCCGTAAGGCAAGAACTTCACCACTAAGGACAAACCTCAGGGGTGTTGAAGCTTTGCTGTTCACCTCCATTATCTGTTTTCTGCTCTTCATTCTACCCTGTAGCTGCACAATGTGTCACAGTTTAGTCCTGGCTCTTGAGCACAGCTTGTCAGATCAAGGCCATGAGTGTAAAATGATGTTGAGGATGAATGAACAGTAACAGATTAATAGGAAAATAAATTATTATTGGCCATGGTTTGAAGATGTTAAAACAGTTTTTTTTTTTTTTTTTAAATTTGCATGATGTTTGTTTACATTAAATATCACGTTAAATAATCATTGTCATAGTTCTGCTAAATTTGTAATGGCCCAGTTTGAAGATTTGGGTTGATGTTATGCATTTTAATTTGTGAAAGAGCAATAGTGACAGGGATCCACTAAGAGCCTGACTGATTTTATTAAAGTCTCAGGCCAGACTATTTTAGTGCTTTACAGAGATGAAATGAATGTTATGACAACATTTACTGACACTGGCTGTCTGCCATTCTTCTTAATAGACCCCGCTTTGAAGTTTATCAGTTATTTGTCATTTAGCCCAGCTATTAGTGTGATGCAGCTCATGATATTCACAGTTGTACTGGGTGTAAAATTGCACTGAAAATTCTCCACACACTTACTTTTCATTATTATTGCTGAAAAACAACACATTTCAAAACTCCTTCTATATTTAGATTCTAGCTTCAGAGAACTTGATTGTTCAGTGTTTCCTACTTACAGTCTTCAGCAGCAAGTTATTTTTTACTCTAATCTCAAGCATAACAGTCTGTCAAAAGAAGAGGACAATGGAGGAAGTGTGTAAATTAAACATGAACTTTGTTGCTTCCATATACTGAACATTGATATTATATTGTAAATAGCTGTGAAAATACTCTTGATTTATCGATATTGAGCCAATGTGACCACACTGTAAAAAAAAAAGTCTCCTCAACATAAACATTTCTAGTGACCGTTGCACCTAAAATTTTTAGTTGGCCAAATATAAACTGTGGAAACCAACTTTTATGTTGTGCCGACAACCCCTGCATGTAGACTGGACTTAAAATAGAATGTTGAGTCATTTCTGCTTATTGGGCTAATAAACATTCATTCACTCTCACATGCACCCTCTGGTGGTGGTAAACTACATATGTAGCCACAGTTGCCCTGGGGCAGACTGACAGAAGCGTGGCAGCTATTTTGCGCCTACAGCCCCTCTGACCACCACCAAACGTTCATACAGGAAGGAAGGAGGGTGAAGTGTCTTGCCCAAGGACACAACAGATTGACTAAGACAGAGTGAGATTCGAACCATCAACCCTTCAGTTATAGGATGACCTGCTGAGCCATGGCCACGCCCAAAATAGATAAGATAAATACAAAACATTGTATTAAATGAAGATTCCATGTTGGTCCAAAAAGTCTCTCTTTCCTTATTTCAAATAAATTACACACTATGCTCTGATAAATAACATTATTCTTTTATTTAAATATGTATGAACATGACTCTTAGGCTGAAGTGCAATATTAAATGTTCCTGTATATATAAGCAGATATTTTTGCAGTTCACAGTTTTGAGGCATCTAGGTGTGTGTTAAGTGAAGGGAAGACATTGAGCTTTGAGAAGCCATTATTGCTGTCCATCAGTCTGGGAAACAATAGACAGACAGTTACCAATCTTCCCAGGAATGGATGTACTTGTAGATTCAGCTCTACCATGCAATTCCCAAACTTTACAGGCCTCTAAATGGTCAAATTCATGGTAGTCCATTTAGAAAAACATTGAAACTATGACTTCTTTAGTCTTAAAAAGAACATGGTTTTTGGCTTGAGCTTGTAAAGTTTGCATCTGACCAAACTACAACACTTACAGAACAATGTCATATAAACAGATGAGACTGAAGTTTGGCAAGAGTACACAGAACATTCAGCAAAAGCCAAACACAGCACGTCAGCACGAATACCTCATAGAAGAGGGGAGGATTTGTTTTTTGCAGCTACAAGACCTTGACACCTTAAAGTCATCCATAAACTCCTCTGTACTGGAGAGTCAAATACAAGGTCATCTGTACGAACACTAAAGTTGGCTGAACATGCAGTCATACAACAGGACAGTGTTCCCAAATATTCCAGTAAATCTACAATGAAACATCTGAAAAAGAACAGACGTGTCATTTTCTGCAGTTCAGACTTAAATTTTATTGTTCTGGAAAAACTGAAAGAAAATTCTGCATGAACAAATGACTTAAAACCTCAAAGCACTGAAAGAATGTGGTAAAGAAGAGTAACTCCAGGTTCCTTCACAACAGTTTGAGAGACTAATACAGATTATACTGGAAGCAATTACTTCAAGGTATTACTGCTGAAGGTGGTTTTAGAAACTTTGACCCACAAGCCCCTTTTCCACAACACTTTTGTTTTATATATCGTAAGCCTCATACCATAATTGCCTAAGTCAATTTTTGGTCAAATTGAGATTTTTGCATAACTTTACTCCCCTACCACTGCTGCATCATCCTGTCTTTCTGCCTATGTCATTGACCAATCAGAACACTCATAAAAAACAAAAAAATAAAGTACAAAAACATACCTGCCCAAGTCATTCATTTGACTTAGGCTGTTTTACCATTTGACTTAGGCAGTTTTGCTACCAGCTGTTTGACTTAGGCAGTTTGAATGTATGCAAAATGGCAGAAAAAATGCAAAATGTTCTCAGAAAAACTGCCTAAGTCAAAGGCATAATCCGCCTAAGTCAATTTTATTTCAGAAAACAAATTATGTTGGATTTTGTTCTTTTTTCATACTTTTCTTCTCATCTACTTGAATGTTCTGTGAAAAAATCAATAAAAAATATGGATGTGACTTTTAGAAAATGTGTTTTTTTTCTCATTTTCCGAAAACTTCAAAAAAATGACTTAGGCAATTATGGTATGAAACTGACTATATGTGTAATATTTGGCTTTTTTTTCTGGAACAACATCTAAGTTAATGAACTTGTGGGAACATTTGGTCCCACCTCTTCCACAGCTCTGTAGAGGTAGTAACAGAACTGTGACAAACATAGAGTCATGATTTCCCGAAATGTATTATTATTACTTTTGTTATTTTTGCTCCATTTCATTAAACCAGAATATTAAATGTTTTCCATGAATACATACATGCATTTTAATTGAAATATAATGTGCAGTCTTTTTACAACCCTGACCTTTAAGAACAATCTGTTTCCTTCTTCTCCTTTGAGGTTGGGGCAGCCAGAGTTCAAAGGTCCACATCCACCACAGCACATGGCTACACTTCCCGGGCCATAACCTTCGCTGGCTCCTCACCTTCGTCCTCCTCTTCATCCTCGTCTGTGAGATCGCAGAGGGCATTGTCTCTGATGGGTATGTTAAGGCTGTTCTATATTTCGGTTGTGTCTTATTACAGAATGAGAAATGCATTTGTACATTATGGTATAGCATTATATTCTTGCTAAAATAACTCACCTACTTGTTACCTAATACTTTTGCACAGTACTTTAACTCTATACAAACTGAACCTCAACACCATCTACAGTAGGATGGGTTTCAGACTCATTTAGTTCAGGGGTCACATTCAGGCAAGGTTGACCCCAAGTGGGTTGGACCAGTAAATGACATATAAATAATGTCAATTCTAAACTTTCCTCTGTTTTAGATCAAACAAGATAAAAAAAGTTGCATCGGGAAAATGTTTGACCATAAACTACCTTTTGAAACAAACTCACCCCCCCCCCCCCCTCAAAAAAAAAAATAAGAAAAGAAAAGAAAAAGGTGCCGTCATTTACACATGTACATTTAAACTTACAAATTACAGTGGATTTAAAATTCCATATTTACTCAGATTATCCTTTTTTTTTTTTGCTTTAGTGTAAATACAGTTAAACTTAATAAAAATATTAACACGTACAAGGGGGAAAAAGTATTACTGTATTATTTATAGGTGATTATGATAGTATTTTACTGGCCTGACCCAGTTGGGATTGAATTGGTGTGAATGTGGAATTTAAAAATAAATTGGTAAAATCTTTGTTTAATTCTTGTATTTTACAAATTAACCCCATGGTCTGGACTGG
This sequence comes from Siphamia tubifer, assembly GCA_020466265.1. NCBI lineage: Eukaryota > Metazoa > Chordata > Actinopteri > Kurtiformes > Apogonidae > Siphamia > Siphamia tubifer. Next base: position 11,179,604 of record CM035788.1, read on the forward strand.
ACCCTTTAGCAGGGCAGATTGGCTACATGTTTGACACCCCTGATCTATGTTTTTTTTTTTTTTTTTTTTTTTTAATCATGTGTCTCGTGTTTCTTTTGCAGGTTCAGTCAGTCCCTCCATCTACACCTGTACATGCCTGCAGGTCTGGCCTTCATGGCTGGGATTACATCGATTGTTTATTATCATAACATTGAAACATCTAACTTCCCAAAGTTACTATTAGGTATAGTATTCTTTATGTTCTTTGTCACATATAGGCCTTTGGGACAATTCATAATCTGAATATTACATTGGCTACTATAACACTGTCATCCTTAGTTACCTATTGTGCTTTTTGCATCTCCCACTATAAAAGCCTCCAAAAGACATTCCTATAGGTGAGGTAGTGTTTGTACATGTAATGTAAGTATTTGCTTTTTAGTGATGGTTCATCTTTTTAGTGTAGGTAGAAAAGTTCCCTAAGCATAAATTAGATGAACCTATATGATCATAATTTTATAAGACTTGACATGTGATGCTGAGTTGGCAATTTATACTGTACAACGAAAGTAAGCAGAGGAAAAAATTCAGAACCACCATTAAAATATTAACCCATAAAGACCCAAACATCCATCATCTACCAAAATAACCTACTAATATAAACTGTTTAATCCCTGTTGATCCACTAATACATGTACATAGCTGTTCATGGTCATCAGATATGACCCATTGGGACATTCAGAGGCTCCATAGTTACTGTGGAGACACACTTTGTCATTCACATATACAAGTATGTACAGAACAGAATGTCATTGCATTCAGAACACTGTTGTTTTCTACAATATTGATTCGCTAATAAGACCCCATGTAGTTCGATCAATGATAGTGGGTGGATACATTTAATGTATGTTCAGCTGCTGAAAAAGTCACTTTTGTCTCATTTCGATATAATAACCCTCAACTTTTATGAACGTCTTCATAATTATGTTGTAAAATACCCAATTTCTCTGCAAAAACACAAAATGCAGGAGACAATATTACAATAAATGGTGATAAACTACATAAAGAAGGGCAAAGGTGGAGAAAACAATCATTTGGGAACTGCCATAATGGTCACACTAGGTCTTTATGGGTTAATAATGCCCTCAATACCTAATACCTATAGCTACCACTGGCTGTTTTCTGCCTTTAATTTTTCATAGTGATAAATTGGCTTATTTTAGACTGAATTCCCTGTAGAACTCTTTCTGTGAAACTGTGAAAGACTGAACCCAGTGAGAATGTGAGACATGTGCATTGTTCGGTGCTTTATGATGATACATTACTGATGGTAAAGCCTAGATTAACTAAATGATGAAACAGAAAACCAACCCTTGTTGACTCACTGAACTGTAAAGCCATATAATTACGGATGAATTGTCCATTACATTACAGCAGAATGGTTCTAGGCAATATCATTTAGTGTCTATAGCTGTTAGTACATGGATTTTTTATCAGTCCCTCACATTAATAGCTGGAACATCAACCTTGCTCTGGTTTTGTTTTAATTTGACCAGATGTTTCTACCTTTTATTTATTATTATTATTATTATTATTATTATTATTATTATTATTATTATTATTATTATTATTATTATTATTATTATTATTATTATTATTATTATTATTATTGTTATTGTTGTTATTATTATTATTATTATTATTATTATTATTATTATTATTATTATTATTATTATTATTATTATTATTATTATTATTATTATTATGTATTTATGTTTTTACCTTCGTCAGCTTCTTTCCACAGTTTCTTCCTTATGTCTTTTCAAGTATTTGCACCTCCTCCAGGCATCCATGTGCAGGATTGATTTATTTGCCATTACTATCAGGCCACTGAACCATATCCATCTTTAACATCTTCACTTCACATTCAAGCTTCACAGGAAGTGACTGTGCAGTGTGTGCAGTTGGATATTCACTGTAATTCATCTTCTTAATTGAGGCTCTGCCATTGACCCATGTACTGCTTCTGTTATGATGATAGAGATAGTCTTCATTATGAAGATATAATCACTGTGAATTATCTTAGGATCTTGGGGGTGGAGATCAGGGTTAAGGAGGGCAGAGAAAAGAGACAGAGGAGGGGGAAGACACTCTGAGTCAATGCAGAAGACATGGTAGTTTTTGTTTGGAAACTTCTCTATGTAATTGAGAAGTAAAAACAAAAATCAATTTTGTCCTGACAGAACATTCCATGGACGACGACAGCTGAGTCATACTTACATGTAGTCTAACAAATAATAGGATTTGACAGGTGTATTAGTGAGAAAACTGATGTTGTTATTGTCCAGTCCTGCTGTAATCTGTCTGCTGAAGGACAGTCAGTTGACTCATCTTTCTGTCGTGTCTCCTGATTTATTGGGTGTGATCTCTGTTAAATCTCAGCCCTGCTGATCTACTGGGTTCTTGCCTTCATAATGAAGACCATCAAGTTTGCCAAGTACACCGAGCACGGCATTGGCCCCAGGCAGCTGCGCTACTGCATCACTGGACTGCTGGTGCTGCTCTACGGGCTCCTACTCACTGTGGAGATCAATGTCATTCAGGGCAGAGTGAGTGCATTTACACACACACACAAACACACACACACACACACACACATACTCGTTTACATGTCTTATGAGGACCAAGTTTGTAATCAAGTAGTCATCGGGTAGTGAGTGTGAACACGTTTTTAAAATACAATTAAAAATGATAAAAATGTGAAAATAAATAAATAAAATTATTACAAATAAATTCATAAATAATAATAATAATAATATATATATATATATATATATATATATATATATATATAATTAATATATATAAAAATTAATTTTAGGTAAACTCTAGAGCCTCAGAGAAACTATCAACTGAGAATTAGTCTGGAGTGTGTCAGTTCATTTTCAATTTGCAGAGGGTGTTTTCATTCTACACAGACTAAGATGCCTCTGGATGCAACTGAATGGAGCTAAAACAAATGAGTGCAGTAAAAAGTGCCTTCGCTGTGTCATTTGGGAAATTAAACTTAGTAAATCCTGTCAGAAGTATTGGAGACACTCTGTGTTATCAACATAGTCTGTAATGAATGTATTTGGTTATTTTTCTCTTCTACAAAATGAACTGTCTAATGTTTTTTTTTATCTATATACTAGATGGCATTTTAATTATCGTACTATCACGTTACGATGACAGTAAAGAATATTATATTCAGTTCTATTCTAGTCACTTCTATTCAGTTCTATTCTATTCTATATTATATTTACCTCCAACAAGGAGGTTATGTTTTTGCCAGAGTTTGTCTGTCTTTTATTTAGCAAGATAACTCAAAAACTTATGGATTGATTTTGATGAAATATTCAGGGTAGGTTGGTAATGGAGAGATCTGGAAATGATTAATTAGATTTTGGTGGCAATCTGGAGGGGGGTTGTCTACCTTGGCAGAAGTTGTCTTTTCTAGTGTGTTTTATTTTATGGTATTATATACAACTATTCTATTTTAACCTCTTGAGACCAAGGAAAGTACAAATTTGCACTTTTTTTTCATTAAATAACAGTATTTTTTTGGAAACAGTATAATGCAATAGTTTTTTAAGATGCATTTTTTATTTTTTATGGAATCGCCTTTGTAATCAACAATTTTTTTTCTTCAATAAAGATGTGAAATAGGACTCAGAGTCTCATGAGTCTATTGTATTGTAATCTATTCTAGTCATCTGAACCCACTTTATCCTCACTGGGGGGGGCCTAATCCAGCTACAATGAGTGAAGGCGGGGTACACCCTGTATGAGTCTCCAGTTCATCTCAGGGCTGAACATATATAGACGAACAATCACTCTTACATTCACACCTATGGACAATTTAGATTAACCAATTAACCTATCAGTGCATGTGTTTGGATGGTGGGAGGAAACTGGAGAAAACCCACACAGACACGAGGAAAACATGCAAACTCCACACAGAAAGGTCTGGTGTGGGAATTGAACCAGGGACCTTCTTGCTGTGAAGCACAAGTGCTAACCACTGCACCACCATGCTGCCCTATATTCTATTCTATTCTATTCTATTCTATTCTATTCTATTCTATTCTATTCTATTCTATTCTATTCTATTCTATTCACATAACTGTCATAACTGTTACAAAGGTGCCTCAACAGTTTTATTAAAAATGTAAAATTCATATCACATAAATACTGTGACAACTATCTGTGAGGCAGATGCATCTGGTTTTCAGGAAACTCTTATTTAATATTCAGTCAAATAAAAACAATGACCAAGAGATGTCAGACTTTACCATTTTCACCCAAACAAATCCTAAGCCATGGCACACATAGAGGTAAACAGAAGAAATAAACCTTTAACTCATTCACTGCTGGGTAAATAAGAAGGGAATATTGACTCAGGATATAGTTAATATTATATATATATATTATACTATATACTATATTATACTGTCATAAAAGACTACATAAGTATGGAACCCATCAAAATAAATTATAGACTGTTCATTTGGATTTGAATTGATGCCAAAACACGTCAATGGCAGTGAATGAGTTAATCGATAACACCACAAGTCAGGTCTGCTCAGCTTTATGAAACCTGTCCTGGGCTATTATCTGTCTGATATTTGATTTAAAGGTGTGTTATATTCATCCCACTTTCAGCGTCGACTACAATCAATTATATTTTTCTCCAAACTTGGTCCCAAACAAAGTAACTCGTTTAAGAAGCGAGCGGGTATTTGCAAAGTTTTCTAAAGCTGATCATGATCGTGTCTCTCCATGATTTAGTGTTTGACATTTCCAACCACCCTGACCTATTTGAACATGATTTAGAAAATGTCAGACTGTTTTCTCTTTTTCCTCTTTAGTATGTCGAAGCTGTTTATCTCTGGTAACTCCTGCACATCTTTTATTGAATCAGATTTTCCTGAATAAACAGCAAATGAGATGATTTTCCCATCATGCCCTGCAATTTTCTACTGTATTCATGCAGTTCGTGCACTATCTAACGCAGGGGTTTCAAACATGCGGCCCAGAGGCCAAATGCGGCCCGCTGATAGTTCTAATGCGGTCCAAGGAATGAAGAGTATAATTACCTATTAAATTATTCTGTGTTTTCTTCTCAGCTTTTTCTTTGCCTATAAATGATGACAAGTTCCAATTTGTCTCATTGTTTGACTGTAGAAAAATATAAAATTACAAAAATATTTACATTTACAAACTATCCCGTAACAATAAAATGTGAATAACCTGAAATATCTAAAGAAAATTAGACACAATTTGAACCATTTTCTGCTTCTGTTACTAAACATTTAGTGTCTTTGTAGAACTGATCCATTAAAAAAAACACATGGACTAATGATAAGTCAAGGCAAAATATTGTTAAAATTGCCCTTATTTTCCTTTTTTAAATATTTGGATAATTTATAAAAGTATTTTCTTAATATAATGGGTGTTTTTTTTTTTTCACTAAAACGATGACAAAAATGTGTAGTTGTCAATATTTACAGGTTATTATGTTTTCTTTTTCCTGGTCTAACCCATTGGACGTCAAATCAGGCTGAATGTGGCCCCTGAAGAAAATGAGTTTGAGACCCCTGATCTAACGTATCTGTATTTAAGTATTTTCATTTGCTAAAAACCCAGCAGTGTTTTTAAATATTTTGAAGAATCAGCAAGTATCCAATTAGACTTTTGTTTCATAAGATCCTAATTTGTTTTTCTCATGCATTGGTGAAAACATTTATTTTAACTGGCTGAAAAAAGAAGGAAGCTAATCCTATATACTGGGATATATTCTACTAAATGATATACAATATAATGTCGTTTCCCACATATACTGCACATTTCATGAATTTAATTGGTGCATTATTGATATTAACAAAAAAAAAACATAAAAAGCAGAATATTACAGCACGTATTATATCAAAGAATGTTCTATGTTTATAATTAGTCCTTAACCTACTTTCCTCACTGCAAAAATGCAGACATTGCTAATCCATTCTGCAATAAACGGACATTTATTCTTTTATACCTCTGGGATTAATGTCACCTTAAACTAGCTGAGAAATCATTATTGGAGCTCCATTTGTTTTTACATCTTTATGAAGTTTTTCCCTCTGAAAACAGGAGCAGTGACCCAAATCCCACCCAGGAACTAATGGCTAGTTCAAAGGTTGTGCTCAGGGGACATACTAATTTGAGAAAACATCATATTGGATGTCAAATCTATGCAGCATGAATCAATTTTCTGGGAAATTAACATAATTGTTTTTTTGTCACAGTTGCAACAGATGCATATAGGTGACATACAACAACGACAAAATATATAATTTATTTCAAGTTGCAATCGTTTTACCACGCTGGCACACACAATTACAATGAAAGTAGAGCATCCATATAATATGGTGAATTTTTTTCTAATATGCAGCTGTTAGTTTTGTGGAATTCAATAACGTGTAATTAATCCACTGTATTTCTGTGGACCCATAATTAAACCCAGTAATTAGTGCATACAAGTGTCATGTTCACTGTGGTTTAACTCTTCTATGCACTAGATATGAAATGTAAATTATTATTATTATCACTGTACATCAGTGATTCCCAACCTCTTTTGGCTTTGTGACCGCAGACATTCTGAACAGAGGCTTTTTTTTTTGTTACTAAAATTAATTTGTTTTTTTTTATCATGTTTCTTTGCCATGTTATGTTGCAAGGAGGTGTTCATTTTCGATTGACATTAAGGGTATATAATGTAAATAATTCACATTTTGGAGTCTGCATCTCAGTTATTCTTATAGTAGATGTCTTAGTGAAGCCTCATGGGTCAAACAATCTTTCCATTCTCTGTTCAGTCTAATTTTCTGACTGTGACTTTTAGGTTTAGATGTAGTAAAGATATACCTTATCAGACATTATACCCTGTATTTTTTTTGGTTTAGATTTTTATTAGGAAAACTCTCATCTTATCACCTGAACCCCCTTTATTCTCACTAGGGTCACAGGGGTCTGTGTGTTTTATTTCTGAAATATATATTGGATCATCAAAAAATATTTATTAGTGATTTGTTTTTTAATCAATTACTAGAAATTTCAGGTGTCCCCATTTGAATTCCATGTGACCCTACACTGGGGGAAAAAAATCTAAATCTTACCAAGTGCATTTTTCACATTTCAAATTAAAATATCTCACTTAAAATAAGACATAATCACCTACAGTATTAGGGTTACATGAAGAAAAAAATATTTTTGGATATGACAAGAATAAAGTCGACATTTTGAGATTAATGTCGAAATTTTTACTTTAATCTCATCATATCATAAAAAATATATTCATATGTGGCCCTAATACCCCGTTATACCTAAAGACTAACTTGTGAGATATAAAAACATATTTTTAGACAATATATCTCTAAAATTTTATTTCAAGAAATTTTACCAAGATCATTTTCACTTGTCCCATTTGCAGATTTTTTTTCTTGAATTAACCACAAAAAAAATTTGCTCATGGAACAAGTGAAATTTATCATGGCAAGATTTTTTGAGATAAGATTTTCCACATCTATTGTCAAAAAATATTAGTTTTTATCACTCTCTGAGAAGTTACTCTTTATGATCATGTCTTATGTTAAGTGTGATGAGACATTTTGGCTAAAAATGAGAAAAATTTACTTAGTAAGGTTTAGATTTTTACAGTTCATGTTACCCCACTTCCATACATATTGCCTTTTATGTTCCACTGAATGTCTCCTTATTGGGTATGTTTTAGTTCTGCGTGATGCCTCTTGTCTCTCAGGTCAAAACTGCAACAATGTGAAGTATTTTTTTCCTGCTGTCTTGCAGCGCTACATGTGTTTTGCCAACCCGACAGAAGTCAAGCCTCCTGAGGACCTCCAGGACCTGGGCGTGCGGTTCCTTCAGCCTTTTGTCAACCTGTTATCTAAAGCCACCTACTGGTGGATGAACACATTCATTACCTCTGCTCACAGACGGCCCATTGACCTCAAGGTCATTGGTAAACTTCCCATTGCAATGAGAGCACTCACCAACTACATAAGGCTGCGCAAGGCTTTTGAAGATCAGAAGGTTAGTTTTTCATTTACTGTTGGTACTAGCTGAACTTTAATTTACAATAATTTCGATACAAGACATGAAAGGACAACAAGCAGTGAGAGATAAGAAGCAGTATTTCTTTATATTTGTCTGTCTCACACTGATGTCTGCAGATCAAAGATATTGCATTTGATGTGGTGAGAATCAAAAAGGGTCTTGCATCAGTGCATTTACTGAAGCAGATGGTATCAGAAAATACATGCTTGTGCTAGTTCTAGGTATTTTTATGCTACATTGACACTACAGGTCTTGCTGTTCTAGTTTGTTTTATTTGACTGAATTCTAGTTTTCTTGAACATTTATTGATTTGTTCACATTATAATTCAAATGCAGCAGTCATCAGACTCATGTGTCAATAGTCTGTGGTCCTGAAGTGACCCTGTATAATCAGAATCAGAATCAGAATCATTTTATTTGTCATTTGCATAACCAAGAAGGGAACACAAACAAAATTACAGTTTGACCAACCCCTCCCAGGCTGATCAGGTCATGCAGCCATGTACGGCGCTACCCTCATAATCACACACAGCGCAATGTGTTTATGGAAAGAAATATGGATGACACCTGATCTGATCAATTTAATGATGATGATGATTAGTAGTAATTATAATTTTTTTTGTCAATTTAACAAAACATGATACATACAATTCAGATCCCCATACAGACATGGATAAAAATGTATAGTTTGAAGCAACATCTTATTTATGCTGACCCTGTTTACAACAAAGAAAGTTGCATTAACAAAACAAAATAGCACAGATTTGAAAAGACAATATAAAAAAACTAATGATTTAATCTGTGCAAAAATCTTAGATCCATACTAATAATTGTCTTATTTTATTATAATATTTTATTTTCACTGAATACCTTAATTTTAAACATCCTTTTAAATGCAGTGACTAAAGTGCATCCAGGTTATTGCATAATTTACTTCCAGTTACACATATGTATTTGTCTCTTGTGTTGGTCCTTGCGTTATATTTCTTGAACATGCATGTCCCCATAAGGTTGGACTGGGACTCTGGCAGAGAACAGCTCCTGTATGCAGGGTGGACGTGGGCTGTTGTGGGCCTTGTAGATAAAGATAGCAGTGTGGAGCTTCACCAGATCTTTGAATTTCAGAATATTTGTGTATATGAAAAGTGGATTGGTTAGTGTTAAATGTAACATAATAGTTCAGACTGAAGTCGATTTGGAAAATATCTGATTTGTATGTTGTTTAGGACCACATATGAAAGAGTCCTGGTTCTGATTTGAACAGACTGGATCACATATGGGAAGAAAGTCAGGTCAGGTTCAGGCCACTTTTACCTGTAGTGTGAATAGAACATTAGTTTTGTCAAAAACTTCATCCTACTCCTTTTCGGACATGTCATTGTTATTATTATTATAGTTGTATTGATTATTGTTGCACTTTGCACATGTTCAAAATAAATCATTCAAATCAAATCAAAATACAAGTGGCCATTCATGGTGTTAATTAACCCAAATGTTATTAATTACCTTTTAGAAGTTTGTCTGAGGAGAAGCAAAACCTCATTCCACTCCTCTGGAAATGTACCCCTTGACACAGATTTAGCAGATGTTGAGACAGTAGCTCAGAGTGGTGTCTTCTCTTTTCAGTTCATATACATTTCGTTTCAGTCTTTTGATTTGGACTGAGTGAGGAGCATATTTTTTTCACCTTCCCTTCTGCTTTCAGCTTCTGCAACCGTGCATGCGTAGATAATTCTTAATGTTATTTAAACAAGACCACATGTGCGAATAAGATAGGAAAACTGGAGTAAACTGCTGTTTCTGAAGACAGTGATTATCACCAAGGGATCAACTAGGATCTTCCCGTGCACACTAATAAGATTTTAACTGTTTATATAAGAGATTAAAGTGCAACATTTTGGCTTCTCACAACCCCCACTTCATTTTATTTTGAGGTCATCTGTCAGTTAGGATGTCATAATACATTTGTGATCATAATTAATTGTATAAAGCAATGTGGGAGTTTTATTTCTCATGAAAAAAAAAAACAGTTTATGAGAAAAGATTTTACCAAAACAGTGTGTATGTTATGTGACTCAGTCCTGACTGAACTGGGATCATTACACTGAATTTTGAATGTCATTGACATGATTAGTCATTAGTGTAAACACTGAAAATACTCTAAACACTATAGAGTGGTGGAAAAAAAGTTTTAGGATTTGCATTTGTGATATATATTTTATTATTATTTATTCATTTCATGTTTATTTAACCAGGAAATATCCAATTGAGATTAAGAACTTCTTTTAAAATGGAGTCCTGACCATGATAGGCAGGAGCAATGCAAGACATAATTTCAGGAATACACAATTAAAATACATACAACACACACATTCGTTAACAAAGTTAGATTAAAGAAAAATAAAAATAAAAAATTAAGCAGATTAGGAAAAACAAGTGCAAGTTATAAAATGGTCCTTAAGAAGTCTCAGTTTGGACCTAAAAGTGCCCAAAGAAATCACCTCGGTCAGTTTCCAGTCATTCTGCAACTAATCCATGTATGAGGTGCAGAACAACTAAAAGCCTTTTGATGCATTTCTGTTCAGGCAAATGGAACAGACAACAAAATGAAATCACGTTGTGAACCAGAATGTTCAGAATAATTAAATATATCCAGTTGCGAATACTCAAAGTTTCAAAAATAGTACTACTAACTCAAATGTATTAAGCTGCTGTAACATGTTCTTCTTTTTAAGTACTTCCAACTAATATTTTTTTATTAAGGGGAACTATTGTGGATATAAGTGAACATAACTTAAAAACATATGAGGTACAACTTAGTGGAATTAAGTCATTAAATGCTGAAAATTATATTATAGTGTTATTTCTATTGTTTCAAATAAGGATGATTGAAAAAAAACAAACTTAACTGATGTAGTAGATGCTGAAATATAATTTCAGAGCACTCCATATAACCACCAATATCTATCACACCAAAAAAAATTACAATCACAAAAAACAGTAATTTTATTCAGGGATGAATGTGGTTCAGTTGGTAGAGCAGGTCGACCAATGACTGAAGGGTTAGCAGTATGTAACAGATGTAAATTAGCTTTTTTGCTAACTCTGGCATATTTACATTGATGTTTTCTGCTGACATGTTGATGAATATGCACTGTCCTAAATAAATAAATACACAGTAGATAAAACAAACAGATAATGTCCCAGGCATCCCCTGTCCTTAGACACTCCTTCTCAGCAAGAAAAACTTCAAAACCCAGCAAAAAAGAAGAAACCTCAGGGAGAATCAGATCTACTCCCATGGACGGGCACACTATAGATGAAGGTCCATTTGCAGATGTACATCCAGTCTGTGAGGATACAGTGGAGCGGGGCTATGAACTATATATTTACTATATGAACTGTATATGCTACAGTAGAGGAGCGTTGGTGCAAAGATTTTCTCCTACTATTCAATCACTAGTAGGTGAGATGAAGTGGAAACTGTAAATTGGCTGTGTCCTGCTGACCTGTAATAAGATTAGAGATGTTTCTAGTGAATTGGCTTTGCTGTCACAGGAGAAAGGGCATGCATGAAGGATCAATGGATGATTGCTTGTACCCAACAAATGGGTCTGGTGGTAGAGCAGGTTGATTAGTGGAGGAACTGAAGTCAATTACTCCTCATGTACGTGCACACTGACTGTTGATAATGATACACAGAAAATGTAAATTGCATGAGTGATTAAGGGCACATCTTTATTTCCTTTTGCATGCTCAGTTGCAGAAAAAAAAAAAACAAGACCATCAAAAGTCATAAAAAAATGAATATGCAATCTAGTATTAACTCCTGTGTGTGTCATGTGACTAAAACAAGAAAACATAGAATGAGTAAATCATTCTTTTTGTCAGTACAATGCCATAGATATTGATGTAAAAACTGAAGGGATTTTGGTTATTATTTTTTAAACATCAGCTCAAAAATATTTTTTTTTATCATATTTGTCCCAAAAAATTTACTGTTAATTGTACCAGGCATTAAAATAAAGAAGAAATTGATGACAACAGGAGTGGATTATATTCAATCATTCTGTAGGTTATGGTCATAAATTGAACTGAACTTTTTAACTGCATGTTTCCACCTATAAAAAACAAAAAACAAAACATATTTTCATATTTTGCACATTATACATCCAGTCCAGTCGCATTTTATTTATAAAGCACTTTAGAAATAACACAGCTGGCCAAAGTGCTGTACAAAAACAAACTACTTAAAACAGTTATAAACACATAAACCAAATGTAGAACTAAAACAAAACAGTGAAAATGCAATAAAACTATAAAACTAAGTTAAAAGGCGGAGAGAATTATCATCCATCTGAGAAGAATACTGAATGTTTATACATCCTAATAAATGTACTTTTAATGCTGAATCTAGAATAGCAGATGAGCATACATTCTGTTTTATGCAATTGGAGAAAAAGAAAAGCTAGTTAATGTATTTGTTCAGTCCCATTTCTAACATATATATACTCTTAGTAAGACATGCAGGAAACAAATAAGTGATTTATCAAACTAAATGGCTATTTTAGCCCCCTAATTATATTGAAAAACAGTAAAAAAAAAAAAAAAAAAAAGGTTATGAATGTGTGCATTTAGCTTGTTTTACTCTATAAATAAAGTATATTGTGGAATAGGCCATAACTGTCAGTAGAAAGTGTGAGCATCACTTCTTTATACTGTAGCAGGAGTTACAGCTCTTTACAGTTAGTACTTACTTACTGTTACGTTCATATACGTCCATATTCATGATATTTGATGGACGTATCAGCAAATCAATTATTGTAAAGATGATCAGCCGGAGTTTTCCTCTGGTTCCACCCTCTAGACTGGACTAAAATGATTAGAATTATTTATTTTTTTGCAAACATTCTATTTCAGTGCGTGTTATGGGATTATGAAAAGGTTGGTAAAATATGTTCCAAAAAAATATCTCCCATCCCACCTTTAAGACACATTTCAGGACTTTAGTTTTGAATACTTTTGAGATGTTTCGGATTTATCTTGGTTAAAAAAAAAATATTATGTCATTCATGGCAAAAATAAAATTTAAAATGCAGTTTTAGTTTTTACTTTATTCCAAATGAGAAGTTGTACTTTCTTACTTTACTTCCATAAATTAGATGAATCAATACTTCTACTTTTACCAGAGTATTTTTTTTTTGTACTTTTACCACCTCTGTATGGAACACAGTATGACTCTACACCTTTTTTAAAAAAAATCCTTTTCCACTTTGGTTGATGTAAATCCGTGCATGTCTTTGGATCTTCCATAACTGGAAATTCTATATTATTTTCTCCGTCTCTCTTTCTTCTCCTTCTTTCCCTCTTCATCTCACTTTGTGGAGCACGTGTCAGGGGTCAGAGGTGAAGGGCTTCCTCTACAGGGTCATTGTTTTCCAGTGTTTGGAAGGTCACAGTCATTCGTCACTGCTGCATGTGTATCCGGTGTGAACGCAACCCCACTTCCTTCCGGCAGGAGTGAGGGATGAGAGAGATTGAGATATCCCAGCGGAGAGGTGGGGGTGGCGGGGCATACTGAGGAGAACAGGGAGGCATCGGGTCATTACCATTCTACTGTGAACGAGGCGACATCCGACCCTTGCGGGGGTGAAGGCACTTTATGGGAAGCTAGTTTCACTGTGTCTGTGTGAGAATGAAACGTCCTCTTTGCTTTTTGTTTGAGCCTGAGGAGACAGACAGCTGGAAAGTAGCATGTGTGTGCGTGTGTTTGTTCATGACGCGCATGGTGACATGTGTCAGATGACTTACAAAATCAGCCGAAATGGAAAGAAGACACATGATAATGGTCACGTCTGTTCTCACAGCTCGCAGTGACTCAGTGACGTTCACAGACACAAACACAGAAAATGTTCTGGGAGTGTTTCCTGCACAATAACAGCCCAGATGTTTTCCTCTCATCACTGTGAACCCACTCACTTCACACATGTCTTATGTGGTTTTTAGGGCTGTCAAAATTACTGCATTAACACTGATTAATTCATCATTATGATTAATCTGATTCAATATTTTAACACAATTACATTGACCAGTTGTTTCCAGCTGTTTTATTGAAACTGTTAATAGTGTTGAATAAACAATTAATTGCATATAGTCATATTTCTCCATATCACTTTTAGGTATTTTATCATCTTTTTGGTGCTTTTTCATTGGTTTTTGTGTGAATTTTAGTGTATTTTAGCTTTTTTTTTCTGCACATTTTTTGTTTCTTAGTGTATTTTTGTGTATTTTATGTGTGTGTGTGTGTGTATGTGTGTGTGTGGGGGGGGATTAACAGTTGAACATTGTAAAGTGTTTTGATCATGATTAATTGAAATTAATGAAATTAATCCAAAGCAACCCTGTGACTAATCTGATTAAAATTGTAATAATTTGTCAAGCCCTTGTGGTTTTTAAATCCAATATACAGCATTTTGAACATCAAAATTATTACCCCACCCCCCAAAGGGAGGTAGAGGGTGCTGTTTTTGGTTCTGTTGGGATGTTTCTTTATTTAACAGTGTAGCAGCGAAACTATTTGCTGAATTCATACAAAATTTGGTTTATAGACTGCCAGTGACACAATAGATGCCATTACATTTTAAGAGATCAAATTTGAAATTTTTATGAGTTTTAACCCCTCATTTACTTATAATGGGTGAAATTTCACATCTGTAGCACCACAACTATTGGTTGAATTCATAACAAATTGGGTTTATAGACTGGAAGTAACCCAGAATATATGGTTACATTTTGGGAAAAGTAGGTAAAAGTAAAAAATAAAAATAAAAAATGAATTTTGAAAATCATTTTTCTTTTCTTAATTACTTATAATGGGTGGAATTTCAAACGTCTATAAAACATAAATTTTATTTCAATTTACTTCAAACTTATTTTGTTGAAACGTTCATTTTTGACCTCAATGGAACAGAGCATGTGCACACATAACTGTAAACCAAGTCACTTCACTAATGCATTATGTTGCTTTTAAATCCAATACATAATGTATATTGAACATTTACATTATTAGAGAATGCATTCATTAGTTTTCTCACTTCTCATTTTTGAGTCTTTTTTTCCTCTGCTACACAAACAGTATGTGGGGGAAACAAGTTTTCAGACATCCTTAAAATTTTTACAAATTTCAAATATATAATATATCCTGAAATGTTTGAAAAGATATTGCTTCATTGGTCAGGCACAAACAAATACAAATGAGTATTTTATGTTCATTGTTAACAAGTACAAAAATATTCATGCATTCTTGACAGTTTCAGAACATCATGTCCTGAGTGTCTTTCTTTTATGTGCTCAAATGTCCAGTTTTGTCCTTGATGGAACAGAGCATGTGCAGACGGGAGCATGAGGCTTTGATGGATGGAACAATACTTTGTAGAGTTCAGTGACTTAAGAGAGATTCTTGATGCAATACATTACAAATCCATGGGGTGTCACAAAACTTTTTTCCACCACTGAAAATACTAAAAATGCTCTGGGAGTGTTCACTTCACTGTCAGAGCGCAGATGTTTTCTTCTCATTATATTCACTTCAGCTATATATTATGCTATTTTTACATCCAATATACCAGATGTGGTCAAAGTACTCACATTCTGTACTTAAGTAGAAGTACAGCTACTTGTGTGAAAAAAAATACTCTGGTAAAAGCAAAAGTACTGATTCAACTCCTTTACTTAAGTAAAAGTAAAAAAGTACAACTTCTCAATTGTAATAAAGTACAAAAGTAAAAAAGTAAAACTGCTTTTTTTTTTGTCAATCAGAAAATAAAATTAGAAAAGTTTTAAAAGTGTCTAAAACAAAACCTTTAAAGTGAGTTACTGTGTAGATAATGTGTTTGATCGAGTCACAGTTACTGAGTTTTGTGGATATGGTCAGGAAATTTAGGAAAAATGGGGGAAGAAAAGTCACAATTGAGATAAAAACTCATGAGGTTTTTTTTTTTTTTACATTTGGAAATATGAGATAAAAATCCCTAATTTTAAGATAAAAAGTCAAAATTGTGAGATAAAAGTCACATAACTATAATATATAAAGTCACAGTATCTCTCCTCCACTGATTTTCTCTTTGAAGCGACTGATTTTTCATACTGTCACATCTGTTTAGTCTGTAAAAGTAATGAGTCTATTCTGAGAATGTAAAGAGAATAAAGTACAGATATTTTTACAAAAATGTTGGGAGCAAAAGGAAAAAGTTGCCAGAAAAATAAATACTCAAGTAAAGTACAGATACCTAAAAAAAATCTACTTAAGTACAGTAATGAAGTACTTTTACTTAGTTACTTTACACCTCTGTAATATACAATATATTGGACATTAAAAGCATTTGAGAATTAATTCATGTGCTCCCTTACTCATTTTCCTCTGCAATAACAAAACGTTTGAAGACATCCTTACAATTTTACACATTCTACAAATTTCATATATATATATTGTAAAATATCTCAGATGTTTTCTTCCCATCATCACTGTGAATTAAATCACCCCATCCCTGTGTTATGTTGTTTGTCCTCTATAGGGGACAAGACTATCACAGCTTTATTGAAGAAATTAAAAAAAGAAAAAAATTTTATCTACTGCAAAGGACATTCCATAAAAACAATTTAAAATGCATCTGAAAAAACTGTTGCATTATAGTGTTTCCAAAAAAGACAATTATTTATTGTATATATATTTATATTTCCTGGGTCTCAGGGGGTTCAATCTAATACAGAGAATACATTAAGATCATTAGCTCACACAGTTGTCTTTTCTTTTTTGTTTATTTATTTATTCATTTATTGTTAGTGTAATTGTTTTGCATCATGTGCTTATTATTGAATTTTATATATTTTTTGTCACGGTGTTGAGTTGAGTGAATGTACATCCTCTTTGTTGAAGGACTTGTGGGAAATTGTGGTGCTTTGATTTTTATGATGTTGATGACCCCAGGAGGAGTAACTGCTGTGGTGTGCAGCAGCTAATAGGGATTTAAAATAAATAAATAAATAAATAAAGAAGCACATAAACATCTCTTGAGCTCTCAGAATAATCATCCTCTGTGTGACTTTCATTTCCCAGTGTCATTAGTCAGTTACAGAGCCGTTCTGCATGACTCACTGAGCTCCAATGTAAAAGTCACTCTTAATTTCCACACATACCATGATCCAGCATCAACACAGAGGATAGGAGTCCTGAACTTGTCCTAGTTTTGCAGGTTCTGCTGTAAACGAAGGACTAGTTCTTTAGTTAAGAGTGTCAATTCAGCTTTTATGTTCAGCCAATTACTCTCCCAGTCCCGTCAGCATGACTGCAGGGTTGTTTCCCCCTCAGTTATGCTGCCAGTTTAACTACACAGAGAAATGACTGTGTACGTTGGTGAATTAATGACATACCCATTAAATTATTCCCACCCACCCTCCATGGTAGCCATCTTCCTTACACTAATGAAACAACTTTATCTCAGTGTTGCCAACTCCCAAACAACGTAAGGAGCTAGGGGCACTTCCAAAATGCACTAGAATGCGCTAGGGTATATACATATATATATATATATATATATATATATATATATATATATATATATATATATATATATATATGTATATATATATATATATATATATATATATATATATATATATATATATATATATATATATATATATGTGTGTGTGTGTGTGTGTGTGTGTGTGTACATACATACACTCTTACTCTTACTTGACCACACTTTGTCTGACCCCTCCCCCGAGACCTCTTTGCCATGGAAGACCCTACCAGGAATACTATAGGCTCGCCTGCTGGAATATAGGATTCCAGGCTAGCCTATAATACTCCAGAAAACACAGCTCTTGGGTTCATTGGGGCACACAGACCTCTCCACCACGTTAAGGTGATGGTCCTAGGAGAGGATATTTTTTGTTTGTTTGTTTTGTGTGTGTGTGTGTGTTTTAAGTGGCATTGACAATGAAGGGAGAATTTAACTGTTTGTCTCAACTAGAGATAGATAGATAGATAGATAGATAGATAGATAGATAGATAGATAGATAGATAGATAGATAGATAGATAGATAGATAGATAGATAGATAGATAGATAGATAGATAGATAGATAGATAGATAGATAGATAGATAGATAGATAGATAGATAGATAGATAGATAGATAGATAGATAGATAGATAGATAGATAGATAGATAGATAGATAGATAGATAGATAGATAGATAGATAGATAGATAGATAGATAGATAGCTGCTGCTTGGCGAGTGCGAGTCCGGAGTAGAATCGTTGCGGACAGAAACGGCCTGGGTCACAGGCGCGCGATTTGTAGAATAAGCGTGATAATGCATGGCACACAAGTTACTATCAGAACAATATTCCCCAAATTAAAATGACAGCTGTTCTTCAACTTTTTTTTTGCTGTTTATTTAACAGACATAGAAACAAAAAATACATTTACATTTTTCCTGACCCTCACCGTAATTTTTTGGTGAAAATCAGGGTGTGTAAGGTTACATTTACCAACAGACCAATGTCTTTCAGGTCAAAGTTGAGATCTTTGTTTGTAAAAATGTCTATTTTAGAGCATGCTTTCTATGGTTATGTTTATGATTTACAGAGGGAAAGTCTGGGGAATTATCAATTTTTCCAAAGTGGCAGTATTTGGAATTTTTTTTGAAAAAAAAAAAGTGACTGTTGAATGCTTGAAATACACATATTTTACCAAAATTGATGAAAATAAATATTTTGTCTATGAAATGACCTTTGTCAATGGTAAAATAAAGCCCAAACTAGTATTCTGGTCCAAACATCCCATAGTCATATATCCTGGTGTACAGCAGCTCATTGTCTATCCATCAACACTGATTATTTATGTGACATAATGTATTGGAACATCCATAGATGATTGATCAGATGACAGCTTTTAAAAGTGAAGTTTCTCATATTTTGGCTTTTTTGGAACACATCCTTTTGTGTATGTGGTGTTGCTGTTACACTTCAGAATGGTTTATATATTCAGAAAAATGACTTTGTTCCCTTTCATTTAATGTGAAACAAGTGGAAGTACATTAATGTGCGAGCTATTATTAAAATAATGTCATCTTCATCCCAGGACCAGAATGTTAGACTGGTAAGAGGTTAATAGGTTTCAGATTTCTGATGTAATTACTCTTGTTCTCAGTTATTATAGATGAATAATACATCTGCAGATTAAAATAATTTAGTATTTAAGTGTGCTTCCAGAACCTTATACACAGTAAATTTTGCAGTGTTAAATCAACACTTAGAGAGTTTATTTAACTTCTTCTAGAGTGTATTTGGTTCCATTGTCTCCAAATGAACACTGTGTATTCATGCCTCTGTCTCTTTCAGAGGCCTCAGGGCACAGTACCTCAGGGTCCAAAGTGGATCTGGCAGGCGTTAAGGAAGGCCTTTGGGAGACCCCTTATCCTCAGTATCACATTCCGTTTTCTCGCCGACCTGCTGGGCTTCGCTGGACCTTTATGTATCTCAGGCATCGTCCACCACATCAGCAAAGACAATGGCACAATCCAGCCTCCAGTGAGTGGCTGTTATACGCTCATGTTATGTTGTTATTGGTTTTTTTATATTGCATGTGTTTTATAGCTTTATTTTTAGTATCATTTATATGATGCAGTGTTTGCAGAATGATCTTTGGTTCATTATTTTTTGCAGTTTTGCTGTAATACGTCCATTTTTTAAAGCTTTTTCCATAATGTAGACGTGAATTGCAATCTCCTTAATATAATAACAGTTTCCATTTAACTGTTGAACTGCTGTGCTCGACTAGCATGACTGCCACACTTATTTATTTTTTTTTAACGTCACAAAATAGGGATGTTTTATGATGCTATGTAGTATATAAAATGGATATTATATTATATATTTTTTAAAAATCGGATTTAATTGAATAAACACAAAATAATTAGGATTATATTCTAATAAATAATGATTAAATCAATTAAGAACTGTTAAATAAAAGGAAAAATCATTTGGGAACTGCCATAAAAGCAGCACTATATCTTTTTGGATTAAATGTTTAATAATAAAAATGATAAGACTTTTTTCATGATATATATTTTTTTTTTAAAAATCAAACACGGTGATAGATGGTCCCTAGGAATAACATAAATACATGATTGAGTTTTAAACAAAATCAGATTAAATTGTAACCTTTCTTGACTGATGCGTTTTTTAGCGGTGAGGGTTTTTAGAAGGAACCAGAGATAAGATTTCACAAACTGAGGAATACACGGCAGATGCTGCCTCCTGCCTCTCAAAGGTCACAGTTACAATTTGATGAGACGTTTATGATGCCCTTTTTTTCCTCAGTACACCTGCCGTGGTGGTGCACTCATTTAGAATTCATCCAATATTTATGAGACTTATTGCTGTTAAAGCCGTCTCGTGTTACTTAGATGCTATCCAACACGGTCTGCCATGTCAGACAGGCATCTCAGGCCTCGCTTTCTATGAAGAGCTCTTTAATTATTTGTTTGGGAGTCATAGAGAAATGCAGAGGAGTATTAAAACTTAATTGTCAGACACTCAAAACAAATGCTCTGTGCGTCATATCGATAACGCACAGAGCAAGATAACACTGCAGAAATGACACATGAGTGCAATGTAGACGAGAAACTTCAAGGATGAGCTGGTGTGATGCTGAGGGCCTTGTGTCTAATCAATAATTTGAAATCTTCCTGGAAAAAACTGAGAGTGATCTCTGTGGAATCAATTAATGTTTGAATAGATACTATATCTGTTTCCCTTGGCTGAACCACATCCTTCTTTGGTTTCCACTTCACACACCACCTCTCAAGTGTTAAACTCAGTGCTATAGTTTAATATGGATTTCATATAGTGTTGTTTCCTGCTGTCAAACCTGATTGTAAATTCAGAAATGCACTGTTATGTTCCAATGCTTAAAGTGATGAAATGAAGCCATCTTAGTCTGAGTCAGGATTCATTTTTATAGAATCCAGTCCTGTCCATTAGTGTGACCTTGTACAGATTTCCACCTGATAAATGAATATAACCCAGTGGATGTCCTCCCCTCACCCCTCTCTTTCTCCACTGCCTACCTGTCGTTGCTTCCAGAAGAGGATACTGGAGATCTATTTCATTTCATCAAAGGAGTTTTTGGAGAATGCTTACGTGCTGGCTGTGCTCCTTTTCTTTGCGTTGCTCCTGCAGAGAACCTTCCTCCAGGCCTCCTACTATGTGGCCATTGAAACAGGAATTAACCTGCGTGGGGCCATACAGGTACGACTGTCACAGTAACTAGAGGTGGAAAGTAACTAAGTAAAAGTACTTCATTATTGTACTTTAGTAGATTTTTTTTTTTTAGATATCTGTACTTTTCTTGAGTATTTATTTTTCTGGAAACTTTTTACTTTTGCTCTCTTCATTTTTGTATAAATATCTGTACTTTATACTCTTTATATTCTCAGAATAGACTCTTTACTTTTTTTCCAAACTAAACAGATGTGACAGTATGAAAAATAAGTCACTTCAGAGGGAAAATCAGTGGAGGAGAGATACTGGGACTTTATATATTATAGTTATATCACTATTATTTCACAATTTTCATTTCAATTCAGTTCAGTTTATTTGCCAGACACTTGTCCAAAATCTACATAAAAACAGATAGATAAAAAACAGATTTAAAAAAATTATAAAACAGATTAAATCAGATTAAAACATATAAAAACAGATACAAATACACATTACAAACAGACCAAGATTAAAAATTAATTAATTAATTAATTAAAAATATATACAGGCATTTAAGCCAATGTGCTCTCACTTTTCTTTTCTTTTTACTACACAATTTTAACATTTTATCCCACAATTTTTACTGTTTATCTTAAAATTATGCATTTTTAAAAATCTCACTTTTGCAATGATGTGAGTATTTTCACAACAGATCTGTTTACTTGTTATTTTGTCCTTCAATAGAAATTTTATGTCAAGAAAGTGATGGTTTGGTTTTGCTTTGTTCCCACATGACTCTAAACCTGCTGCCTGTTTTCTCTTCAGACTAAAATCTACAATAAAATCATGCGTCTGTGCACCTCCAACATTTCCATGGGAGAACTCACTGTGGGCCAAATCTGCAACCTGGTTGCCATAGATACCAACCAGCTCATGTGGTTCTTCTTCCTGTGTCCCAATCTGTGGGCCATGCCAGTACAGGTAATAAATTATTATGATAATTTAGACACATTTGGTATTAGAGGTGCTATTACTGTATCCCTGTCATATTGTATATAAAAATCCGTAAAAAATAAAATAAAATGAAACAGGAACAATAAATAGAATTGACTCTATACAATCTGCAGTAATGGCTGCTGTTATTTAATGTTATCAGAGCTATTATTGTATTACAGTCATGTTCTATATATGTTGGTCTATTTTCTAAGTGTATGATTGGTTCTATTCCGTCTAATGGTTTTCAGTTTCATGAGGTTGTCTCATCAAAGCTCTTATGAATTATATTTATGAGGCTGTGCATAACGCAAAATGCTGCTACCTATAAAAATCTAAGTATAGGCTGCAGCTTTCATTTTGTGTCAGTAGTAAACAGTTGTGTCCAGAAATGAGGAAGCTTCAAATGGAGTGTCAGGTGTGACAGGTCCAGCGGGAGATGACATCAAATGTGTGGGTTACTATGACCTTCATTCTTTATAATCTTGTCTCAAGAGACGACTGTGTAATTTGTGACATACAGCACTCTGTACTCTATGGTACTCGTGTAAATCCAAAGCATAGGGGATGAATAATGTCAGACCACCATTTCATTAAACAGAAAAATACAATCAAAGCTGCTACTGTGATATAGAGCTCAGGATAGATAAGGTACGAACAGATGTGTTTATTGTAAAATCTATTAACAGATGAACAGTTTAGAACAGGAATGAAAACTTTTTAAATAAAATATTAAATTTAAATGATACAAATTTGTTTAGGAACACTTAAAAAATTAATGTACTTGTGAGATGACCGTGATTTGTTATATGTAAATGCGTGCATGTTACATAGAACAAAATAGAATAGAATAGTAAAGCCTATTCTATCCTGTCCTGTTCTGTTCTATTCTATTCTATTCTATTCTATTCTATTCTATTCTGTCCTGTTCTATGAAAATCACATATTTTCATATTTTTAATTCACTGATCATATAAATGTCCATAAAATCTTAAGGTAAATTCAAAGATCATATCACAACAGAGAAAACTGAAGTAAAATTTCTCATTACTGTACCTGAACATAAACAAAGTGTGTCCATCCACTGTATTTGATCCACCTCCATGGGTTTTACTGGTGAATCAGTGTTGTAGAAGATGACAGTGTTTCCATGGTAACTAAGGAGGATTTAAACATCCAAATGGCTGATATCTGACAATGACAATGTGACAAAATGTATTTTACATCAATTATTTACATGTATTTATAGAATTAAACAGTTTAGATCAGTAGATGGTTTTGGTTGCTGATCATTTTTTTAGGGTCTTTAAGGGTTAAAACAAGGTAGTCCTTTAATAATCCTACTACTTTGTAGGGAAATTAAAGTGGCTTCTATTCTTTATTAGTATATTCATATAAAATACTGAGTCAGATTTGGTTGAAATACATATCATGTCACATTTTCATCCTCCTGTTGTACAATATTTAATCTGGAGTAAAGCACCATGGAACCAAAAATTAGGTGTAAGTAAAATGGATTTTTAAATGGAGTGATGAAACGACTGACAAAAAAAACTTAATAAAATGGTTCATGAATTAAAATTTAATTTAATTTATTTCACTCAACTGAAATCAGGATTTTTAGTGCTCAAAGCAGGTACTAAAGCTTTACTGAACATTTCTGTTTTTGTTTTTGTTTTCTCTTCTCTTGTCACCTCATGATGTGTTTGTAAAAGTACTTTCTTCTGTATTTACGACAGAAAACATTGCCCCACGCATTTATTCTCTATTCTGTGAAAAAGTACATTCTGTCAATTTGAAAAGCTGAAAAGAAAATGACAACAAATAATCCTGTGTCACTATACAATAATGTTTTACTGCCATGTTTTGTATATATATATATACACAATAGGACAATATCTACATCATTTAATGTTTCCATGGTAACATTTCTGACATTGAATTTTCAATACGACTGCACAACATATAATGTCAAAGGTGTTGTAGAGCCATGTTTTTTTATATTATATCATTTTGTATGTGGATGATAATCAACAACATTGACCTATAAATGCATTGGTCTGAACATTTTCTCATTAGCTGTGAATGGAATAGTGCTACAGAAAACATTTTAATTTAAATTTTATTTATAGAGCCTCAAATCACAACAATGTCGTCTCACAGGACTTAACAAAAAACAACCACAGAAATAGATAAAAGTCCCAAGCGTCCCCTGTCCTTAGACCCACCTTCTTGGCAAGAAAAAACTCCAAAAGCCAATGAGAACAAAGAAGAAATGTTGGGGAGAAACACACTGAAGGATAGATCCACTCCCATGGACGGACAGGCTATAGATGAACGTCCATTTGTAGTTGAAGGAGAGAGGGGGGGGGGCAGGTCCATCCATCAGACAGGTGAGGGTGGGGCGCTGGGGTCACAGGTCAGCACAGAACACAAGAGAGCCACTGCAGATCCTGTTGTCTATGGCTCCTTATGCAGATACTGCTGAGAGAGTTACCAATAAGAACAGAATGAATCTAAAATTACAAAAACTAAAAATAATGATTAAATGTGATTAATCTAATTTTCTTTCTTTTCTTCACTTTTCGGACATTTTGAACATTTACGACAGACAGGGTTATGCATAGTATGAGGTCCAGTACAATACAGAACAGACATTGACTGCAATCTGATTAGAAATTGTAATCATTTGACAGCCCTAATATCTATGTAAAACAGTTTTTATACCTATGAATTAGATCTTTATGAAAAAAACCCTACTTTTTTCAAAATATTAAATTCATATTGCATGGTTATTGCAGGTCTTTTTGCTATCATTACTGTATCACTTCTTTCAGACGCTGTGTTAACCTGCTGAGCTTCATTAGTATTCTCTGTCAGTATCCCACCGTCGCCCCAAACTGAATTGTGTTTTACTTTTATTGTCTTTTGTTCTAATGGAACCAGACTTATGAAGTCCACCACTGATCTCCGATGGCTATAATTTCCCACAGTTCTTTTTAGAGCCTCTGTTTATTAAGTTAAAAACACTTCCCATCACGCTGGCATGAATGAGAATCACGTCTGTTTCTCCACCTAGTGAATAAACCACA